>VURO01007526.1:56904-73825 GCA_015108175.1 Pelvicachromis taeniatus
AAAAAAAAAAATCACACCCCCCCCCCCCCCCCCCCAACCCATCAATTTGTATTTTTAACAGGAAAAACTTGCATTAGGAAACGCAACATACCACTGGAGCACAGAAGCGATGGCTGCTGGCCTTTAAGAATCTTGTGTGAAAGTAAAAGCTGTCGGTGTCGGTCACATGTGCATCTTTACAGGTACTCCTGACATCTTCCCTCATTACTTTTCGTTCCCTAAGATGAACGCGCTGTTGTGCCGGCAGTTCCAAAGTGCTCACAGTGCAGGTAGTAAACGCTGATCTACTGCAGTTTGTGCACTTCAGGTATTGCTGGTCACCTTTCTGCCCGTTCATAGCACTTAAACTCAGCTGGGCTTACAGTGAGTTTTGATGGTTTGCTCTCAGCTTCTGAAAGACTCTGCTGTGCAAATCCATGCAAAGCTCTCCGTTTCTCAGTAACGCAACATGCGTGTGTTCGGTCTGTCCCGAGCAACACTTTGAAAGACTGAAAACCTTCACAGCAGGCACGAGACGAGCTGGTGCTGCTGCCGTTTCTGCTTCTGTACTGATTCTGCTGTCGTGACACTTGCTGTTTCTTGCCGTTTTCAAATGGATGATTTAAATTTCAACTTTTAATGAGAAATTTGTTTTGCTATGTTATCTAGCCACAATCAGCCAGATATTTAGTCATTTATTTATTGGATTGTACTCCAAAAACCACATGTCTGACTTGATGGCAGTTCAGTCTGCAGAAGAGTTGAGTATCTTGTCCATACTTGTCTGTTGGGCAGCGTTAATGCTGTTGACATGCACACTGAACACTAGATGGCACCATCTCAACTTTAATGCTTGTTGATCTGAGTGAAAGTAAGATTAATTTGAAACTTGACATGAAGAAATCTGTGTAATGTAACAGCCAATGATGAGTTTTGAGCTTTGTTCATACAGACTGCTGGTTGTGCACGTTCTCCATGTGGATGAAAAATAAACTGCCGCTCATACAACATGTGTTTAGTGTTTTGTGTGCAGCTCCTGGTAAACATTGGTGTGTGTATTTATAGTAAAACGCACGAGTGGTGCGCCCCAGTTACATCCCGTGCGGTTGATCTAAAGCCATTCATTTCCCCTCGAGCGCCCACACAGGGCCACTGTGTCAGCGCACATCAGTGAGGGGAGATCTCTGTAGAAGCAGCTAGCTTCACGCCGTGGCGCGCGCTTTTTGAGGAGCGCGCGCACATGGATTCAGCGGGGGGGTGGGGGTTCGTTCATCTGTGAGGAGAGATGAGACTCGGTGCTGCAAGTGAACAGGGACTCATAAGTTCTCATCATCCGTGTAGCTTCGGCGAGAAGCCCGAGAGAGCAGCTTTGCAGGGCGCACAGACTCCGAGAGGAGGAGAAGAGGAAAGCGGAAGGATGCTGAACCGAGCGGAGCCGGGAGCTGCAGCTTCACCTCATCAGCGTAAACGCTGGATCCTCCTGTAACTTTCAGCGCGCTGAACTTTACCTCCGCTGCTGCTTCTCGCTCTACTCTGTCCGCTTTGGTTGAGTGCTGCTGCCCGTCAGCCATGACTTCCTCGCCGGTCCACAGTGCGCTCTTTCTGTGCGCCTTCCTCCAGCTGTTCTCCCTTCCCGGCGGACACGTGCCAAACTGCCAGGAGGTGCGCACAGTATTTCAGTCTCTGCACCCGGGCTCCAAGTGGGTCCCCGAAACCCCAGTGTCAGGTAACTCTCATTAATGAACCTTGTAGACAGGGAACTGTAATGCTTTACGCACTCCTGATAATGTTGTGGGATAGAGCACGTTTCTAACATTCAGCACCAACATTTTAAGTCCGATATAGATTTGTAAATCTGTTTTCCCCAGCGGATATCATCACTATAGCGACTCTCTTCTGTCATCGAGCCTTTTTTTTTTTTTTTGGTTTTATTTTAAATGCTGACCTCTTCAGTGTGAGCAGTGAGAGCCAACCCACACACTCTCCATCCCTCTGGCTGAACATTTACCAACCTGCTCTGAGAATTAAAATCAAAAATACAAATATGGCCGCATTGAACAGACTGTTAAAAATATCCCGGCTGAATGGCAGAAACCACTTAACTAAACTGAAACTTGTAAAATTTGTTCTAGTATTAATGTAAACATGGAATAACCTTGCCTTACACCTCACTTTGATTTGGATAGTGCTGAAACATTACAAGCTGTGTTTTCTCTATTGGAGTTATGTTTGTTTAAGAAGGGTGGCGATATCCTAACTTTGGTGCTTGTTTCTATACATGGTGATGGGGTAAAAGCTGAGGGAATGAGACCGGCTTAATAGTCAAAATATAGGCAGCCTTTCCTGTCACATTGTCATCAAATATCAATTATGCTTGTAAAAGATGCAGTGATCCAAAATCAATTTTTTGAGTTTTTATTGTTTTTGTTTCATGGAGCTCAAATGTCACTGCCTTCTATCTTCTCTAATGAAGAAGGAATAGATCTGGAGAAGTGAGTTGCCAAAAAGGAAAAAAAGGTTAATGGTAAAATAATTCAGGTCTTTGTGGACAGAACTCCACATTTTTGTCCTCTTTTGCAGAATGCAGCATGTCAGTGCACTGGAGCCTGTTGCGTGCATCCTGATTCACTGTGTAAATGGTAAAAAGCCTCTCATGTGTCTGCATCACAGCCAGCTGCAAATGTTAATTAGGTGTTTTAGTGTCATGTCAGCACAGGGAAGTGCTCCAGGTTATCTGTTTTCTCTCCGTTCTCAGCATGCAATACTCCCACCTGATTCAAAGAGGGGCGTTTTTTTCTTCTTCTGAATAACACTAAATGTTCTGTAAACATGAAAGAGTGTGGCGAATCGCAAAATACTTCAAATCAAACAGCAGGAGAGAGAGAGAGCGCGCGATGCACTTTGAAGCATATTTTGTCATGCTCCTTCTGCCACATATTAATCTCCCATCTTGTAAGGTGCATGCAGCCCTAACCGCTGAGCCCTACATTTCTCCAAGCATCCATGTTTAATCACACACCTTCCACCTAGGCCATCAGGCGTTTTATCTGCCAGCCAAAGGGGAGGCTAAATATTTCTCTTGGCAGGCAATGAGAAATATTTAGCCTCCCCAAATCTGAGGCCAGGCAGACCAGCTGTCTGCGCACCATCTCTAAGGAATCAGTCTGAGGTGGACACTTAACAGTTCATAACCATTACTTTCACTGGAAATCAATTCACCAATCAGCCAATGAACAATTCATCACGGCCAGCGAAAGCACGGTTTGGTTTACACATCCTCACCGCAGTTCTGTTGCAGATCAATTGCTTGGTTTATGTCTTATACAGTTCTGCAGAAAAAGGTGTTCACAAGCAAAATGCTCCTGGCAATTTGTTAAAAAGACCTTGTGCATGGAGGAAATCATCTCAAAGTTCTGTTTGCCCCTGAACATAACATTTTGGCCAGTGAATAACATGCTGTACATTAGGTCCTAAATATTCAATAATACTCTATAATTAACACTTTTTCAGCATAACAATGGCACTATAAGTAATTTCTTCCCTTAATCAGCTGTACAAGCTGCATTTTCTCAATGATTTCTGCATTATATTGTGTTTCAATGAGGCAAAACATGGAGAGGTAAAAAAAAAAAATCTAACAATTTCAGCAAAGCAAATATCAGACAAACTCCAGGGTTAATATACCCAAACAGACTGGAGTCATTTCTCCAACATTTAGATTTAAACGTTAGAAAAATAAGAGTGTACTGTAACACAGATCCCACTAAAGTAGATCTATAGTACATCCCTCAAGCTATTTACCAGCATGAAACTGTTATTTTTACAGCTATAAACTACCTCACTGTGAAACATCACTGTACTGTGATGCGAAGACTGTAATACAGTATTACACTTGCAGCACTTTTGTCGCATGATATTGTAATTTTGGTGTTCCACTGTAATTTATTCTGTCTTCATTCTGTCTTCAACATTTTAGCAACAGCCCTGCAGTTGAATGTTTGTGATTTATCGCTGTTAACCGCTTGGCCCATTGATAATCAAACTCTAAATACCATTCTCAGTTTTCAGGAAAACACACCAATCAAAGCCAGAGTGCAGAATAACTAATAGAACCATCACAGAGCTGCTGAATTAATGATTTCCTCATAAACACCCATGAGTCACTGCTTTAGCCAGGTTGGAAAAGACCATGCTTCAAGTCTTTGTCACTTACTTCTTCAGTTCTTTAACACTGACTGAGCACGTTGTCGTATATCATTTCATCAATTTTTACAGCATTTGTATTACAGTGTAGGCACTTATGACTAATGAAGGATTATGTAACTGTACCTGTATGGTGACATTAAGGTGTCTCTCACATTCCTTTCACGTCTTATCAAAAGAAGCTGAAGTAATATAGGAAATAAAACATCCCAGACGACCTGAACTATCTGGGACTGATGGGGTTTGATTTTTTGGGCTCGCGTTAGTGATGCTGAATGGTCCAACAATGCTTTATGTGCAGTGATCTCCAGCGATGCCTTAACATGTCAGATTTTAAGCATTGTCTTAAGATTTCAGAGTGAGCGGCCTTAAAAAAACAGACTTATTTTGCATGCTCCTGTTTTTGGTGGAATTTCCATAACTCTCCAATCTCCCACTTTTGTCCTAACGAGCCCACGTTATTATTACTATTAATATTTTTTTTGGGGGGAGGGCATGAAATCTGCAGTCACTTTTCTCACATTTAGTAAATTTTTTGACCTATTTTTTATTTATTTTTGGTCATGTTTCATCCATAATATATACTCGCCATTAATTTATGCTGAATAAGTTGGAGACACAGTTACAGCTGCCTGCATGCAGGCTGATATAGTTCTCTGTTGGAGCACACAGTAAATGAAAGATTGATGAAATTACATGTTAAGGGTGGCTAGTTGTGAGCCGACTGAGGGAAGTATCACTTTCTGTGTGTGTGTGTGTGTGTGTGTGTGTGTGTGTGTGTGTGTGTGTGTGTGTGTGTGTGTGTGTGTGTGTGTGTGTGTTTATGGGTGAAATGTGAAGTGGACTGTATCGATATGGAGTACAGTGTGGGGGAGGTGGCTGATTCAGAAAGATGTCCGCAGGAAGGCAGAGCAGAATTTCTAATAATGCTGCATGTGGTGCCGGAGGGGGCAAAAAAACCCACCAAAAGACTGAAGTTTTTCTTTCCAAAAGTGTGATTCAAAAGAAGTGAGTGCAGAGGAACATTACAGCAGGCATATAGAGGGGGGGAAAAAAATAAATCAAAGCTTGGCACATCTGTAGGAGTAGTACCACTCGTGTCTTTGTTGCGACTGTTGCTGTGGGTGGTTGGATTGGCTGAAGGTGAAATGGAGGCTGGGTGTCGGTTCACTCCATCGTGTCATCACATATGTGCGAGGCGAGGCGAGGCGCACAGGCAGCGCTGAACACTCACCCCGGGACATGAGCGAGAAAGCGGCTCCACGAGTGTCGGCGCTGGCTTGATGATGGGAAGACCTTTTGGATCTCCGACAGCGGCGGCGGGACCTGATTCATGAGAGGAGCATCAGATGCTCACGAAATATAAGAGTAACACTTGTGTGCTGGAGGCTGAGATCCAACTTGTTTCAGCAGAAAATCCAACAAAGAGGTCCTGCAAAGGAGTTTCTTCTTCTTCTTCTTCTTTTGCTTTGAGCTAAAACAATTACAGCTTTGTGTTGCTTTATAGTTCTCAGCAGGATGTCACGCAAAAAGGTCCCAAAATGCCCCTGTTTTAGAAATGACAGCGAATGACTAATAGGTGGATGAGTCTGACCTGAAGCGGGAAGCCTTTCCAAGTGGTTAAACACTGATCCATATTTGGTTTTATTCACTTCTTCCCTTTTGAAGAGTCCCACTTTAAAGACACGAGCCTTTTGTTTACTGCCTCATTGTTATGTGCATAAAGAAAAAAAAAAAGGAAAAAAGCACAGAACAATGTTGAGCACTTTCACATTCCTGCTTCCAGCTTTCAAGCCATTGCTTCATCAAATGGTTTAAAGTGGAGCAGCTCTAAAAATACTTAAAGCCACTTTAATCCCCAGTAGTTAATGATATTATTACTCCTTAGGTTGGTTGTAAATGGCTCTATCTTTAAAAAGTGACACTGGCTTATTTTGCCCCGGAGAGGTAGCCACGGATTCCCACGCGCTTCCACTCAAAACTAGCTGTTGTATAATTTATGCTCATAATGAACGGCTTTTAGCATATTCTATATTTTAGTACAACTTGTTTTTTCCCCCATGGTCGCCATCATTAAACTTGCATAGTGATAGCTTTCTAATTGGTGCCGAGGAACGTAGACACGTACTGTACTGTATCTGTTCCCCTGACTCTGAGTTTCCGGGCTTGTTAAAGATGTGAAGAGAGGGACTCCTCCGCTGTTTGTGTGAGGACAGGGTCGTCTCTGCCATCGTTTCCAGCCGTGGCCTTTCAAAGGAAACTTTCTGTGAGGGGTAGAGCAGCGAGGATGGTTAGATGAGGCTGTGACAATCTGAAGGACGATCAATGTGTTTATAAAAGGCATTCAGAGGCACTCATAAAAACAGCAGCTGTCCTGCACGTCGAATTACCCGGCCTCCTTTCACAGTATTGATTGAAAGCGCGCAGTAATTTAAAGGCGCCACCTTGGACCGAGGTTGCATGCTGGGGAAATTTACATCTAAATTGCTACCTTGTCTTTCTTCATTTCGCGGGAGAGAATTGGCCATCAGGACGCCCAAAATTGACCAATTAACCAATAACAGGCGGATTTTAAAGTTGCTCACAGTGCCCAGGAGCTATTATGCTCAAGGTAGGTGAAGGGAAACGAGCTCGGAACAAAAGTGCGCACAGATGAAAAGGAGTAAAAGAGGAAAAAATAAAGCAGAGGGGCGAGAAACAGGGATGGAGCCTAAAGCAAAGGGGAGCAGGAGGAGGCTCGTTCCCCAGTGATGTGTCAGTCACAAAGAAAGCTTTATTTAGACGGCGTGATTTTGTTATTTGTGAAACTCTACGGGGGAATCATCTCCCTCCCGAATCCTTCACTTATTCCCTCAGTGCTGTGGAACTCGTGTAATGAAACACATTTATCATCTGCAGAACGACAAACGGTGCAGATGAATCTGTCTGTTTCGCCGGAGATAATTGCTAAATCCCCGTCTCTTCTCCGCTCCGGCCGCGCTCGCCTCACCTATGGCGCTATTGACAGCTTAATAATTTTGCCCCTGCAGTCTGAAATTAACTTGATCCTATCTGTCAGGAGTCTTTTGTCCGTATTGATTTAAGATATTAAGCCTGTCAGTATGCACACAAAAAGGTGCCACATGACAGCTTTATTGCCTCTTTTGCTCATTAGACTGTACACCTGAAACCCTGACGGGAGTCAGGGGTGAGCTGGGAGTTAGCAGAAGCTGTTCTCCATTTGATTCCACAGCGATTTTTAATTATTAAGACTGTCGCTCTGTTGCATCTCCCGGTAGTTTAACGTGCTCCGCGTCTGCATTGTTACAGCCTGAGCCCGCTTCTGAAGATCTATTCTTTTGAAGATCTCAAAGAGAAAGAGCCCCGATCCAATAGAGACACTCACTTTTGTTATTAAGATAAACCCTCTGCCTCCACAAAAGCCATTCCTCCGTCTTTTGACACGCCAGCTATCAAGACTTTTCTGATACATTCACAATCCTAGCACCCCCCTTCCTCCAAATTAATCTCGCTGCTTCCGCCTCCTTATATCCTCGCACCCAAAGCATCGGCAGCCAAAGCTGGCAGGCTCCCCTGACATTTGTTTACCGTAGCATCAATCAGGCCCTTGTCACTGATGCCTCTCAGGGAGGCAGATCCTAGAGACAACTCCTCAACGAGGCTTTGGCACGTTACCACTGCAGCCTCCACTGAGCTCTCAGCAGCCATGTGGGGCAGAGAGGCTGAGAGGGGGAAGCACCGAGGAGAGGGGTTTTCACTGGAGCTCCTCTTTGTATCTAAACACTGGATGGTTGTGCCCTGCTTATGTCTGACTGTCCATCATTTTCAAGCAGAGATAAAGTGGAAATCTTTAAACTTTGTAAGTATTTGGACAATTTTGGAGATTTGTAATTTTGTAATGTTGCCTCTCTACACCACTGCAGTGGATTTTAAATCAGTCAGTTAGTCGGTGCAGAGTTTCAGCTTTAATTAGGAATTAAAGCCCCTTTTTATACACAGTCTCTCATTTTCAGAGGCTCAAAAGTAATCAGAAAATTGACTGACAGGAAATTTCATGGCCGGATGAGACCCGTTCCTTCAGTATTTTATGACAAGTTAAACAGATGCACTTCCAAATGCTGAGCTTGCATATGACTGCTGTTGACACAAGTAAAAGAGGCCATCATTAGGATGAAAGATCAAAAGAAAGAGAGATGGCAAAAACATGCCCAAGTCACAAATCTGGTGTGCGCTTTAAAAGGAATTCACCGGCCAGCTCAGCAACACCAAAAAGGCCGGAAACAAGTGAATGATCATAGAATGATTTCTATGATAAACAGCTTCACAACATCTAACCAACTGAAGAACCCTCTCAACGAGGTGGCTGTACCATTTTCAAAGTCTGCAATCAAGAATGATCAAATTATTTCAGGACTCGAAATGCAGAGGATTTACAATGTGCAAGCCACCAAATACACTCCAGAACATGAAAGCCAGACTAGATTTGATCAGAAAACATCTAAAAGAGTCTGCACAGTCCTGGAAAAAAATCTTTAAACAGGTGAAACCAAGATTAAATTGTAGCACAATGAAGTAAAGAGACTGAAAAGAACAGCTCATGATCTGAAACATCACACATCATCTGACAAACATGGTGGAGGCAGCGTTATGGCATGAGTGTGTCTGGGTGCCAGTGGAAACGAGGTCACTAGTGTTTATTGATACTGCTGACATGAAGTATCAGGATGAATCGTGACACGTTCACGGCTGTAGTCTCCATTCAGATTCAGTCAAATGCTGCAAAACCGATCAGCCAGTACTTCACAGTTTAAATGGATAACGACCCAAAGCGTACTGCAAATCCAACAGAGCAGCTTTTCAGTAATTAAATGCAAAAGTGAAGGCAGAAAGACTCGCAGACAAACAGCAACTGAAGGACAGTAAAGGTCTGGCAGAGCATCTGAAGGGAGGACACACACAGCTTTTGGTGATGTTTATGGCTTCTACACTCCAGGCTGTCACTGACTGCACAGGATTTTCATCCAAGCACTAAAAACAGTCCTTATATTTGCTCCTTATGTTGGCTCCACAGTGTGCTGGTTAACACATTTTCTTGGCAAGCAAAAGATTGTCGGTTCAGTTTCAGCTGGAGACACAAATCTCCCTTGGGGTTGCATCAAGAAGGGCACCTGGTGTGGAGACCACTTGTGACAGCTGAAAATAGCACGCATCAGAAAGAATCCTTAAATTTAATATGATGCACCTTTGTCTAATTACTTTTGAACCTCTGAAAATTAAAAAAAAAAGTCTGTCATTTCTAAACAGTTATTTCAATATTTTTTTAAACCCCTAAAAATGAAACTGTCTGTATTTGTGTCACATGACTGTTTGGCTTAAAATCCACTGTGGGTACAGAGGCAGGATTACAGATTTTGTGTCAGTGTTCACACACCTATGGAGCGAACTGTAGCTCAGAAAATATGATGCAAAGCGGCTCTTTAAAGACACATATATTGTTTCCTCTTTATTAATGTAAAGTCTTTTTATCTAAAAAAAACAAAACAGATTCCACACTTCTTTTAGTGTGACCATGACTCGAAGTTTACTGAGTTTCACAGTGGGGGCAGGCTCTTGTTTATCTTTCCCGCGTTCCTTAACTTCCTCCTGCATGGGATTAATTGAATTAATTTCTTGGAGGTGTTTGCTCTTTGATCAGGTCGTGTCTGGCTACATTGCCCGTGAAACATCCCCGACACCCTAGTTCTGTTTTCGCTGGCTTGAATATGCGTCGTTCAAAAAGGAGCTCAGGGAATCCAATTATTTCTCATAGGTGTAAACAACCTTTAGTGTCCACAGCCAGGTGCACGAATGTTGTTTCACTGCCTTCAATCTTACTCATGGCTGTTTTTTTTTTAATGTTATCCATAATGAAAGCATGCTGAAACCTAGGTTTATTTGTCTGCATGCTGCACTGCTCCCGGCTCTCATCTTTAGTCTAAAAACAACAAAAAATAAATTCTTTTTTTGATCCTCGGAGTGAAAAGTGTATCCATGAGTGGAGGAAAAGTTTCTGTTGACCAAATTGATCTCTGAGGAGAACGACACAGCTTCAGTGTATTGCCCGAATGTGGATCAAAATGACTTATTTTTAAGCAGCGATTTATTTTTGACTTGGGCCCGGCTAAATAACACAGCCTCTACATAATAATCATACGCTCATTAAGGCTGCGGACTCTGCTGGAGATAATGTTTCCTTCGTTTTTGCGTGCGGAAAATGCTGCTGAATCTTTTTATGTGTGTGTGTTTGTGTCTTTTTTTTTTCTTCTTGAAAATTAAACAACAGTGGCTTCGCAGCTACTTCCCTCTGTTCATCCAGACTACCATCCTGTCCCTGCTGATTTCCTGCCAGGTGCAGATCTGCAGGTTTGCCAAACCAAAGGCCCGACCTGCTGTTCCAAGAAGATGGAGGAGCGGTATCAGGTAGCCGCGCGCAGCAATATGGAGTCTGGTCTGCAGGTTGTCAGCGCGCAACTCAAACGTCTCATCATCCAGAACGCCGCGATATTCCAAGGTAAGCAGTCTGAACAGTTCATCCAAAACCTGCCTCGAAGAAAGATGGGATAATTTCATTTGGCACGCACAACAAAAAAACAACCCACTGTCACAAATGCATACATTTAAGTACATAAACCAACACTATTCACTTTCTTGGCTACAATTTTTTTTTTCACATCAGCAGCTCACTCCTCCAGGCAGTGAGTCACGTATAAATAAAGCTGTAGCAAAATGCATACAGACAGGAGGCTGCTGTTCAACTAAATGTTGAAATGGCAGCGACGTGTTGTTTAAGTGACTTTAGATGTAGTGTGGTTGTCTGTGCCAGACATGTTGCTCCAGAAAGTGACAGCCTCCTGAGATTTGGCGCACTGCAGTTGGCGATGACTGTTATTCACAGAGAGAGAGAAAAAAACACGACAGTCAGCAGGCTTCCTGGAAACCTGGATGAGAGCGGTCAGAGGAGACCCGCTGCTAGGACTAACTCAAGTGAACAGATGCATGCAAACTAACAAATCTGGGAAACGGTGACGCAAAAAAAGACATAGATTTACCCGAAGGTACAGGAAGCAGGTGAGTGACTGAACAGTGAAATGAAATACCTGGTGTAGCAGGTGCTACTCAGGTGTTATCTGAGTGTTATCTGCTTTAATTTAATCACCACTGATAGTAACCAAAATGGTCATCAGCTCGGCTCCGTTCTCTCTCTTTTACTTACTGCTGCCCAATTTTCAGACTATTACGGCGTCCGAATCATTCTGTTCAAGAGAATGTTTTATGCTTCTGTTTTTTTCCTGTTGAAAATTAGCTGAAAAGAAAAACATTTGTGTAAAGTAAATACAAAGCTATAACGAGTAGGTGTTTCCTCCTGCTTCTAGTGTATGCAGTATAGCCTATGACACTATGACACTTCAGGAGTTATTTTACATCGTGGGTCACATCCATACCGGGCCGGACTGGACCAGTGAAATTCCGAGTTAAATGGGTAAAATTACAGAAAAGGTTCTGATACTTCACCGTCAGACTGTCCTGGAATTATAAAGTTTTTGTCAATTCACAGAAAATGTTCTTGTTTTACATTTTACTCTAAACTCACTGACCTATTAGTAGTATGAATTTCAATGCCTCTTTATCAATGGGAAAAGCTGTTAAAGTTACAAAAATACAGGTAGAAATGTATTCACTCCTTCATATTTTCCGAAGCTGCCCAGTTGGCTCCTGGGCCATATGTTTGACACCACTGCTCTACATGGATGCTTTCAGGTGACCTGGGAGAGAAAAAACAGGCAGTGAAAAGACGCTGCTTCTGAAGTTTTGTAATATCCTGGGCATCGGTTAAGAGCTCCTGTCAACGGTCAAAAAGAAGGGAAATTACGATCTCAATACGGCCACGTCTCAAGAATGACAAGTTTGACAAAGACCACCCTCCAGGGGAGAGGAAGAAAAAGTGGACAGCAAAAGAAGTGGCTGGATAACATCAAATAAACTATTAGGGCTGATGCAACACAAGCCCAGGCTAAGAAATGAGACAAACATAGAAAGAGCTGGCCAGTTGTGTGACTGCTGTGGTGCCTCCACAATACGTTGGATCGTTGGACACACGATCATGATCCTGCTAAGCAATTCAGTTTTATTTATATACTGCCAAATCACAATAACAGTTGCCTCAAAGGGCTTTATATTGTAAGTTAAAGACTATACATTAATACAAGGAAAACAGAGAAAACCCAACACTCATATGACCCCCTATGAGGAAGTACTTTGTTGACAGTGGGAAGGAAAAACTCCCTTTTGACAGGAAGAAACCGCCAGCAGAACCAAGCTCAGGGAGGGGGCTTGGTGAGATGAGGAGAGGAGAAAGGACAAAAGAAGCTGTGGAAGAGAGCCAGAGATTAATAATAACTAATAATTAAAAGCAGGGAGGTCTATTAAAAAGTGACAGAAGAAGAAACACTCAATGTATCATGGGAATCCCCCAGCAGCCTAGACCTATTGCAGCATAACTAAGGGAGAATTAAGGTCACCTGATCCAACACTAATTACATGCTTTATCAAAAAGGAACGTTTTTTGCCTAATGTTAATAGTACACAGAGTGTCTGTCTGTCTGAGGGGCCTTAAATACTCGAGGAACCACAAGTAAGCCTGCAGTCTGAGAGTAAAGTACTCTAAAGGGCCGATAAAAGACTTATAGAAGGCTATAAGACCTTTTTGACCTCTTGACCTGTGTGAATACTTTTGTGATGACTTTGTGGGCTCACTCACTGATTTAGAATCAAACCGAATAAAATGTCTGTTTCATAAATCTTGGTCTCACCATGTTTCAGACTGGATGATTATCCATGGCACATTCATTGGCCAATGACTTGTGATTGACAGGCAATCACATTATGTCTTCTAGTAAGGCAATAATGTAATGTGTTAGTGTACATTACATAATTACAGTTATAATTATGTGATGTATTTCAGTTATCTGCACGCCAGGCAGATAGAAAGGGGGGGGAAAAAACCATTAAACATGTTTTTTCTTTCATCACATTTGTGGTTTCAGTTTTTTTTACTTCTGAGAAGCGGACATGTGGACATTGTTTTTATTTTTATTGCACTGAAGGAAAGAGCACAAAGTGCAATCGGCATCCAGGAACAAACAAAAACATGCTATGCTGCTAACAGACTCTTTGCAAGCTTCTGCAGAAACAGCATGCTAACACAAAGCTAGCAAAAAACCCAGATTGATATTAAAGCTGAGTGAATCCCGACCCCAGTCCAATAGCCAGAGTCTCGTCTTCAACAGGTAACAAAGGCAGTGACGAGCAGTCAGGCTGTAGGCTCTGTTTCTACCTGCTCATGTTTCTAAAGTACAATCTGTGTGATGATTACTTTGAAGTCACTTTGTGCTGGTTTTCAGCTTTGCTTGTATTCATACGCGAACAATGAAAGACAGATCACATGCGTCCTTGGTAGGGTAGCGATTTCGATCAGTGTGGGGAACTGTAGCCTAACTGGTGATTAGGTTACAGTGTGTTTCAGGTCATTTTTCCAGACAGTAATGCACTGAGTAGTGTGATGAATTTTCCAGAGAATAATTATGTTACGTACTTCATTACTGTCAAGAAATGTGATGTGTGCTACATTACATTTTCATTTAGTTACAATCCCAACACTGCCAGTGAGCGAGTGGTTTCACAGTCAGATTTGCTGTTGTTGTTTATTTTTTTTAAAACCAAGATGGCGACAGCAGAAATGACACAATCTCACTTTGAACAAAAACTTTACAAAGTGGTTTCAAATGAGCTGGACGACAACAAAGGAGTACACAGCTTGTCTCTCTCTGCTGCCACGTTATCGACGGCTCTTTTGAAGTATCCCTTTCACATTTAATGTTGAGCTTTTGTTATCGTGCTATGCAGGCCTTTTCAATCCAGCAAAGCAGCACTGTTTACTGTCTCGGGGTTTCCAGTTGAAGAGGGACTCACTGGGCCAACTTTTCTGAGAGCGCACACTTATGGGCTGTGAAATGCGGCACCATCCTGACACGGCAATTAAAACTTGAGGTTTAATGGGGACCGTGGGGTTTGCTTGACTTGGTTGTTTCACACTAACAATGTTAGAGATTGCCGCTGTGGTTTGGCTGCTCTTTCCTAGAAGGGGTTCAATACTAATTGCTTTAGCATAGGGCTGGAGAGAACTCCCCAAACAGCCCACGGACTGAAATCCTTTTAACATCCTGGTCTTATCTGTTTCCCTCAACTTCATTTTCATCCTCTCTGTCTTCTCCTCCTTTCTTCTCTCTCTCTCTCTCTGCGACCCTGCCATTCTCTCTTGCCTTCTCCTTTCTGTCTCGCCCAATCTGCTCAACTTTTCTCTCTCCTTCTGTCTTCCCCTCTTTTTCTGCCTTCCTTTTGCGTTGGTGCGACTATTGGGAATTGAGTGCATGCCTTGTTTGCAGTCTTCTTTGCTGCTCTCTGTCTCTTCTCTTCAGCATCCACTTCTGCCAGAGATCAAAGGGCTCCCCCTCTTCACTTCTCTGTCTCCAATCTCTCTATCCATGCATCCTCCTCTCCTTCCAGCTCCACCTGCCTCGCCTGCTTTGCTTTCCCAAGCCTCAGACTACACCAGAGCTTTCACCCTTTTGAAGTCAACTTCTGCAAACAATAGAAAAGTAATGGCTCTGTCTATCTTTGTCTTTTAAGTAGTAAGATGACAGGCCGCCTTAACTTTAGGCTTCTTTAGGATCAATACCAGGAAATAGGTAAGGCATTAGGAATTTTGCTTTGCTCATGTTTCATATGCCATTTCACAATCTAATGAGCCTTAGCTTATCTCTTGATAGCATAGCAGGAAAATACAACATAATGGATAAAATGCCGCATCCTCCCTAATATGACAGATGATTGGATTTCACTTTGATTCGCATTAGAGCGATCATACGGCTGTGTTCGCCTGCGCGCCGAGATTGCCGCACATTCAGCGTGTTGAAGATGTCAGTTTAGTTTCGAAATAAGAATCTGTAAACCTGTGCAGGATGCACAGCTTTAAATCTAATCTTTGGAAATGAGAGTCTGATCTCATACATGCTGAGAATTTAATTTGGTAAATAAATCATGGAGTTCAATATTTCTGAGGAGTGCATTAGTATGTGATGTTGCACATCGGTGAACATGTTTTTTATTGGAGTGCCGAGAGAAGATGATAGTGATTAGGGTAATTTGAGAGTCTTTAAAGGGGCATTGCGTAGATTTTAAACATAGAGGTTGATCTACGCTTTTCACTGGTAATAACACGTTCGGTGAAATCACTCATATAAGGTCCCACGTGGCTCTGTTGCAACTTTTTTGCCTATCTTTCAATAAAAATATAAATAAATAAACAAACGTGTGATATCACGATCTTTGGGACCACAAACTGTATATAAATGATGGACACGCCTTGACTTGAAGCCTTGACTTGAGCATAGTGGCAAACTTGGACTTTTCAAACTGGGTGTGATGAATGTAACCACGACCTAAAACATAACCTGCTTAATCATTTCGTGTACTAAAAATAGAACTATAATAATAATAACATTAAATAATATTAATACTATTTTAAAAAGAAAAGACTAGAAACAATAAATGAAACCATAAGGTTAGAAGGCAAGTCTTTACTTAGGTCACAAGTCAATCAAACTATTAAATCTCATATATTTATACATTTGGGCTGCTTTTTTCTTCTTCTTTTTGCAACCGCCCCCTGCTGGCCACTAGAAAGAATGCAGGTTTAAGGCACTTAACAAGAATTGTCCTTGCTTTTTACACAGTTTACAATATTTTTGCATAAAAAATTTCTTCAGTTGGATCTAATTATTGAATTAGATTGAAATGAAGAATTGTATTCTGGTAATACTTTTGATGATTTACATTTTCAAAACCTAATTCTAAGACACTCTGCATTTAAGTGAAATAAGCATGTTTATAGTTAAAAGTAGATATGCCCAGGAGAAGGAGGAGGGACTCCCAGTTGGTGGGAGCCACAATTGTAAGTGGCTGTATCTGGAGGCCAATCTTATATCTACAGTCTGTGTTGGAGACTACAAATTAAACAGACCACCACTGTAGTATACTACAGTGGGATGCGAAGGTTTGGTCAACCGCTTCAGCTTTGTCACTGATTCCTGGACATTGGTCTCCAGAATCTGCTGATACTGAGTGGAATCCATGCGTCCCTCAACTTTGACAAGAGTCCCAGTCCCTGCACTGGCCACACAGCCCCACAGCATGATGGGACCACCACCATATTTTACTGTAGGTAGCAGGTGTTTTTCTTGGAATGCTGTGTTCTTTTTCCTCCATAATGCCCCTTGTTATGCCCGAATAACAAAATTTTAGTTTCATCAGTCCACAGCAGCTTATTCCAAAATGAAGCTGACTTGTCCAAATGTGCTTGAGCATACCTCAAGCGGCTCTGTTTGTGCTGTGGGCGGAGAAAAGGCTTCCTCTGCGTCACTCTCACATACAGCATCTACTTGTGTAAAGTGCGCAGAATGGTTGAACGATGCACAGCGACTCCATCTGAAGCAAGATGATGTTGTAGGTCTTTGGCGCTGGTCTGTGGGTTGACTCTGACTGTTCTCACTTTCGTCGCTTCTGTCTATCCCAGATTATTCTTGGTCTGCCACTTCGAGCCTTAACTTGAACTGAGCCTGTGGTCTTCCATTTCCTCAATATG
>VURO01007535.1:4629-15047 GCA_015108175.1 Pelvicachromis taeniatus
AAAGTATTACTGCTGTTTTTCTTATTTTTTTTTTAAATTTTGTATACTTAACATGCATTTCTTTCTCTACAGTGTTTTTCTTTTACACAAATCGGGAACAACATCATAAGTTATTCTCTCATATCAAGCACACAGCTGATGACTCGCTGAGGTGAAGGCGCTGTCTGAGCACAGTGTACAGGTGGCAAAATACAGGATTGCCCATGCTCGCTGTGAATTCACCGGACTATTACATGTGCTATTCACACACTGGCACAAATTGGCACAATCAGACATCATGCAGACTTTCTACTATAGGGAGCTGGCAGGTTAAAGACCGCTTAATGTCTGTTCCAAATCCATCACACATTTGAATTTTCACACGTACCTCTATTGTGTAATGCTTAGAAAACTGAAGTATATGAATTCAAACAGCTTGCATTGTTTTTATTCCTTTCTTCAACTATGTATTAGTAGTGAGTAATATATAGATGACACGCGCGCGCGCACACACACTTCCTGACACTGCCAACTGAAGAGAGACCAACTCATGATAATAAGTGTGTCACAACAAGCAGCAAATATGTTGCTTAGTGATGTGACACAGTGATCACTGGCATCTCAGAGCAGCTGCCATCTCGGATGAAAAATGCCAGCAGATCACGAAAACATTTGCTTCCGAGTGAAGGTCTTTTATTTTTGATGTAGACAGGTGACGCGACGAATAGCAGTCACTGGTATTTTGTTTTCGCAGCAGTGCTACGGGAGTATTTTCAAATGATGAAGCAAAACAGCGATCAGCCCAAATAGACTGAATACAGAGCGGTGCAGGAAGCATTGCCTCTTAAGATAAATGTCTAATTAGTTCATAGAGTGAAGTAATTCAGGTTGGGCTATGCTAACAACCCAAAGCAGTACTTTAAGTACAAGTACCATGTTCTCCAGTAGCAACATTTAACCAGCTAAAAAGTCGCATAGTTTTGTTGCTAAGGATAAGAGCTCAGTAATGATTATACTGAAATATGTGCTGCACCTGCAAACTTACACTCTTCAATTATTGCTACACAAATCTTATCCAACAAAAAAGGTTAGACAAACAAATGTTACCTTTATTTTAATATATTAGTGCTGAGGTGAGGATACAACAACAGCATTAAAGCTCCATAAAGTGTGCTTAACTTTCTTCTCACAATAAATATAGAAAGTACTGCATTGTTTGTGTCTCAGCTGCCTAGTTATATTTAATTAGATTGACTTTTTCCTCAGTCTCAAGCTCTAATAAACGAAACTGAATTGGCTTAACAATAAAGTTGCTTTAGATAGTGCAATTGTTCCTGAAACTTGACCTCTTCAGTCTCATACCTTTGCTAGAAGCCAGTTTTAGTTCCAGTAAATAAAAAAAAATGTTAAATAAACAGACACAAATACTAGATGGATTATCTCCATTTGTTTTTCTTGTCTTTTCTTTCTTTTTTTACTTGAGTGTGCCAGTAGCAGTATAATACTTTTAAAAATTAACCCACTACAAAGGGGCCAGCTTTTATAAACAAAGCTTGCCATTCTTGCCACTGGGTATAAGGCAAGCTGAAGTAAAACATTCTAGACACGATAGTTAAAAATATGGCTATTTTTCACAACACTGACACCATAATTTTATGTGGCCTTGATATATTGGACTTGACAGGAAAACAGAATTGAGCTGCAAGTATATTTTCCCACCAAGCCTTTAACAATTTAATCCAGGCTGTAGCTCTTCCTTGAGGAAATCTTTTGAAGAAATTATCCAGGAGGAATTCTGTTATTCTTTCATTTTGACTCTCTTGTGGACTTTTTTTTCTCTCCCCCCTCTCACTTCTTATTTGAGCATTTGTTCAAGTGCCTTTTTTCTCTCTTTCCTTCTCTTCCCGCCACACACTTGCACTGCCAGCCTTCACAGCTGTTTCATTTTCTTCTCTCTTCTCTTTTTTCTCTGGCTCGTCTCACACTCCTGCCTCTAATTTGAACCACACCCCAGGGACGGAGCTCTCAAATGTGATTGAGAGCTGGCCATTCACTGCTGGGGTTTTATTTTTTTCCTGTAGCGATTGTGTTTAGGTCATTTTTTTTCTCTGCATCTCTTGCAGTTGTTGTTTTTAATAGAATGCTCCCTTTGGCTAAATGTCCACATTAGCTGTCCTGTGGAGTAGTGCAGCTGAACTACACCTGCATCAATATCCTCCTGAGAAAAAAAAGTTTTTGATATTTAGATTTAAAAAATATATATAATTTAAGTATTGTGTTTGAACATGTTGCATTACGTTTTTTTCCCCAAATTATTATTTATTTGATTTTTATCTCCTGTTGTATCAGATCTTGTTTGATAACAGAACTATGTGATGCAATGTAATGCCATTATTTCCATTTCTGTGAGGATTTTTTTTCGATTAAAAAAGTTTTATTAACTAAACCTTTTTTTAGTGTAATAAACATTTTTCTATTTTAAAAAAGCTAGATAACACAAACAGATCTGATTAAATTAAAATAACAAATTACTAGCTTTAAAAACAACTACTCCATTCTGTGCTCCTAACACTTACCTAAACCTGGGTTGTTGGATCACACACCCATGACACTAAATGTCAGGGGGTTGAGTGAGGGAGACAGGATTTTACTTAAAACTGTGGAAGTGCAGTGCTTCTTGGCGCTATCATGAGATGAGGTCAAGGATGGTCAGACATTAGAGCAAGAAGATTTCAGCTCAGAGTAGAACATGCCAGCTTTTGAGAAGCCCGAGAAAGGGCAAAAATGACAACACCCCTGTGTCCAATATGTATATGAAATATTGTGTGAGCTACCATTCTGAAGTTGTGAGATTTGGTTTCTCAACAGCCACACAAGACGCCGACTTGTGAAAGCAGATTTAGGCAGCCTTGTTGCATTCTGTTCAAGAGTGTTTTCTCTTTCCAGAGGGCTTTATTCTGTCCCCCTTACCAGAGACATCAAGGTCATTTGTCACTCTGTTGGCTCTTCAAGAATCTTTGAGTGACTATAACTAGGAACCAGTAAATTTGGATGCTAGTTTATCTGAGTCATGCTGTGAATACAGATGTGCTGAAGAAGGTTTCGGTGCCAGAATGTTTTCGGTTTTAACGCTACTTTAAGAAATCAAACCCTCCCCCTAGTTTGTGCGCTCTGAAAACTTACAAATATATAGAATTCATAGTTAAAGTGGCTGATGCATTCCATCAACATCCGAAATGTAATATATGAACTTTACATTACAAGTGTGACAGAATACCAGCTTTAATAATGAATTTATTGCTCAAATATATGTTTATGAAATACATGATTTAGTTTTAACTCATATTTTGTTGCCAAAAGTTCAACTTTTGTTTGGACTTGCTTGAACAAGTAATTATGTCTTTAAAGAAATGTCTTTGTGCATGGTAAATCTTTAAGGACTGAGTGATTATTTTTGGGAACATAAGGAACAGAGTTCCAGTAGAAAAGAATAATGAAGCTCCAAACAAGCCAACACTGAACCATATGAACAAAAGTACTGGATCTGCACATTACACCAAAAAGAGTTGCTTTTCCATGGCTTTTTTCCATGAAGCTCCTGGTACACAGTTTCTGTGCTGATGTTAAGGAGATTTTGAACTCTGCAGGTATGAAACCTCAGCTACCTAACAAGGCATACCATTTTAAAATGGTAAGCTAATTTGTCTGTGTTCCAACAACATTCATGGTTAATGATTTAGTCTTTATCAATATCAAGTGTCACAGCAGCTCCACCCAGACCAACGTGGATGTGAAGCTGCTTCTCATCGTAATGGAAACATTACTTAGTCTTTTATGATTTACAGTACCATCCATCCGCATCCGCTTATCCTTTTCAGGGTTGCGGGGGGTGCTGGAGCCTATCCCAGCTGTCTTGGGGCGAGAAGCAGGGTACATCCTGGACAGGTCGCCAGTCTGTCGCAGGGCTAACACAGATAGACAGACAACTATTCACACTCACAGTCAATCTCACATTCACACCTATGGGCAATTTAGGGTTGCCAATTAACCTATCCCCATAAACTGCATGTCTTTGGACTGTGGGAGGAAGCCGGAGTACCCGGGGAGAACCGGTACATTTAGGCTAAAAAGGCTAGCTGCTGGATTTGTCAAAACAAACACTATGTAATCTAATGAAGAGTGTATGAATGGCACTCTTTTTTAACTGGTGTTATATAGCAAATGGTTGTGACAGGCAGCAGCCACTTTGTGCTCCTTGGGTAAATCACACACTTCCATTAAAGCTTAAGGTGCTGAAATTAAATTTTGCAATACATAAGACAGGCGTGTGACTCACCTTCTCATTATTTTGTACTACAAAACTGAATGTGCCACTCTGAGTCATTGTCGAATGTGATTCAGTCAGTAAGCTGCTTCAACAATGGGCAGCACTTATCCTGTAAGTAAGACACTTTCTCCAATCTGAAATACATTTCACAATTACAAATAATGTTTTATTAATTTGGGATTTGCCCTTTGTGTTTCTACTCCACCGTGCATTAACCCTATTATGCAGCTAACGAAGAGAAATTCTACTTCTAAATAAAGCTCTCAGACACCTCACTGGAATAAAACACCATCTCATTTCCACCTTTACATTGCTGTAATGATGGCTGTTACATTAGCCAGGGACAGATTCTCCAGATTGCTTTAGAAGGGTATGGAAATGAGTCTCTGTGCTACTTTACTCACTCTGTCTTTGATGTGTGATATCACAAACAGGTCTGCTTGTGTTTTATTACAGCTGGCACATAGATAGGGAACATAGGGGAGGGGGTGATGAAGAGGTATCTCCGGTGAAGTCTTTTCTGGGTTGCTGAGCACAGTCTAACCTATCTGATAAGCATTATGCTTTTATGCTTTCTTTTATGAATTCTCAGGAGGAAGCCTCATAGCATACTTCATCATGAATGTGCTATGGCAACGTGGCCTAAGGGTGAGTTCCAACTTCTCAGAGGGAGATAAGTGACATTCAGCTATGTAAAAAAAACTAATTGGGCTTAACCACTTTCTTTAAACCAGAATAGACTACACATGTTCGACCAGGGTAATAGCTCCATCACTTATTCTCATGAACAAAAGACTCCAGCAGGATAGCGGCTTTTTCATCCCATCAGTGATAGGTGTCGGTGGTAAAGCTGAGCGATTCCAAAACGACTGATTTACTGTTCAGTGAAGGCCAATTAAACAGAGAAGAGTGACGCCCCCCTGCGTGGCCAGTGTGCCACTTCGCTTGCCCTGAAGTGCTTCACATTGCATTTCCTAATTTTCTACATGCCCAGAGTTACTAGTGATTGCCTTAGCATGCTACACTGTATTAGATATTGTAGAGAAAGTGAAATAAGTGTTGCTCTGGCAGACCTTGGTATATAAGAGAATCTGGGGTGAAAGCATCAGGGTGAGTGAAAAAGAGATATAGGAAGTACATCAGTAGAAAGACTAGGAAAGAGCAACTAGAAGTGGGAATTCAGAAGAAATACACTCAAGTGTGTAAGAAAAACTCAAATCAAGTCCTTTGCTTGCTGATGTGAAAACAAAAGACGCCTGTTTGGTTCATTTTGAATCCAATAATTTGGATAATTACTTTTTTTGGTCATTTAAATTGTAAGAAAGGGTTACTTTTAACCGGGGAAACACAATTCATTTCTTGTGCATTTTTTAGTCTACAGACTAAATATACAACCTCAGGAGTATTCCTGAGAGCAAGACGAAGGCTCAAATCCTTTAGCCTGTATAAGCTTCTCTAAGCCCCAAACCTCCTATTTGGGCAGCTGCATTCTGTGCGTGAAAATGGCTTAGAGTGCTGTCAGGCTTGTAGGTTATGCAAACCACAGCACAGAATTATCTCTCTAAACACGGTGAGTGGAAATTCATTACCTTGGCCGCTATGTCTCTTAACAGCAACTTCACAACTCAATTTAAGAGTACAATGGTGGGGAAATGCTGTGATTTAACTCTATATGGAAACAGGGCACGAGACGAAGACCCAAACTAGTTACTTACTTTGCATAGTAAGTTCGCTTAAAAGACTTAATGTTTTATGACATTACAGAAAAGAAGGACAAATTGGCGATTATATCTGGAAAAAAGAAGCGTAATCAGTGAAGAAGTCTGTTAAACAATGAAACTGGCAAAACGGCAGATTGTAGCCTGTTCACCTGTACTGGGATCAGCAGGTAGAGCTAGTACAGCCATTGTTTGAAGAGAGAACAAAACAAAAATGTGAGTCAGAGACAATCCCTGCATTGTGTGCAGTTGTGCAGGAACATAAAACTGGACACAGTGTTTTTAAGTTTGCTGCCTTAACAATGTTGTCACTTATGAAAATATGTTAATGTTTATGTATTTTCTCTGAAAAAACCCGTAAAAACAGCAACTAGCCAGTGTTAATTAATTGCCTTTGTATTTGCACAGCCCAAAACAAACATTTGTTTGTTAAATAATGGGTTGATTATTTTATAATAAATGTTTAGACAAGCTCCAATTAAAAAAAGATCCAATTAAATGTGAATCTCAAGACAAACTAAATTTCTGTTTTCTTTCGAAAATGATTAAACACATGGCTCAGATTCAAATAGTACATCTGAAAGTAATTTGTGAAAATATGGTGTTTATTCTTTAGAATAAATGTAAAATTTTGAAATTGAAATAGAACTGCAATGTTTTAAATGTTGACCTTCACAAACCCAACCATCACCATAGCGTAACACTTAATTCCTCCTATGTGCTTCGGTCCTGCCCTGTCCATAGCAATTCTGCATCAACCTATAAACAAATCAGTCTGTGCATATGCGCATTAGCATTTTGGTTGGTGTGCCTCTCTGTCTATATGTCATCCCTTTCACAACATGTGCAGCATCCAAGTAGTGGGAGCTGGTGTGACATGGGATAAAAGGGAACTGGCGTATGAAAGGAGGAGGAGCAGCGATGGCGAGAGATTCTGTGGGCGGCTTGTGTTGCACTGAGATACAGGGTGAGCAACAAGCAGACTCAGATGAAGGCTGACTCGTGCTCCAGTGTATGATGCTCTGTCAGAATACGATGCCAGTAAAATCGCATACGTTTAAACACCACATGCTGCGGTGAGTTTTCTTCCTCTTACTGGATTAAAGAAAAGTCACAAATATCAATGTGTACAAGAGAATATACGGTAAAATTACTGTAAGTTAGTGCCATCTTTCACCTGTGTTTGCAATCCTCAATATCAACACTAACCACCTGTACTGAAGTCTTACCTACAACCTTATAGGACACAATTTAACATTTGTCATACTTCTACCATTCAACAATATTTTGGCATTAACATGAGCAAAACAAGATTCTTTTTTGATTTAACACCTGACAGACAGAATAGTTTGAATCTTAAAAGGGGCTCGACAAAACGAAAAGGTCAAAATGTACTTTCGAGTCCACCAAAAGGGTAGCTACGTGTGTGTGGTTGGGAGAAAGGGTAGGGGAAAATAAATGAGGGAAGGAAAGGGAAGAAAAACAAATGAAAATTGAAAAAAAAAAGAGAGGTGTTGGAGTGTCGTATTGGTTGGTGCCTGTGGTGTCTTGCTGGATTACAAATGCTGTGTGTCTCTGCAATTTGCAGAGCTCTGCAGAGGAGATCAATGAAATGAGCAGTTGTAGCATCCAGTCATGCAGCAGTACACCACCTCCAGTTTGGCTGGTGACTGAGTCCTGTCTCCCAGTCAGCCACGATTGAAGTCCACTGTGGCAGATCTGCTGCTAAAGGTCATTGTACTCATCAACTGCCCACTGCCTCCCAGTTTGATGGAGTGCAGGCTAAAGAACAAATGTCTGGTTGTTAGGCTTGCTGTTGCAACCCGTACACCCCTCACACTACTTGTTGGGTTGAAAATGCAGCCTGAAAAGGGCTAAAATTGATTTTAGTTTGCAGTTATTCTATGAGGCAATGGTGCTGATATATTATATGAAAGCGTGATGTCAATTCTAAAAACAATCAGTTTAAAGGGGTAAATGCATTCAGGTAAAAGGTCTTTCTGTTGGTAGAAAGCTTCTGTGTGAAAGATTAAACTTCCGAACAGCTGTTGTGCTGCTACCAAGATGATTGGTAAGTAATAGCTACCAGTTAAGGCGCCCACTAAGCTTTGGTGGACTGAATGCAGCAGCATCTCCTCCATCATTTAATTTTTAATCTAAGAGAACAGAAGCTTTACAGGGAGAGAGAAAAAAAAGTACAGGGGAGTAAGAGAGGATAAGGCAGAGAGAAGCAAATGCCAACAGGTCAGTGGTGGACAGCCTCAGGCTGAGAGCCACAGACGCAGAGCTCATTAAAGACAGGCTGGTTTTTCTGAACAGGGGGACATTGTGGAGTGAGAGAAAACCCAATGGCACTGATCTTTTATGTGAGGAAGATGGATAGTAAGGGAAACATAAAAAATAACAACAGACAAAGGAGAATGTGGAGCAGAGACACAGAGCTTCTTGTTCTCAAGAAGCTATGTAAGAGGAGCCATGTTGTGTGTCACTGCACGACATGAATCAGTGTGAGCGACAGAGTTTTTCTCTGTGTGCATTCACTGAGTAGTCTACAGTCAACTACACTAGGGCCTGAGCAGATTCTGCCAACTTCACAAGAAGCTCAGTCTTCCTCTTTTATGATGAGATAAATAAATGCATATGTAAACCCCCCCCCAAAAAAAAACAGAAATAACATGAAAGGCTTTGAACAATAAACATTTTACAAGGTTACAATGCAGAAGCCTAAAAAAGAAATACTTCTCTCACAACAGCTTGCGTTAGTACAAAAATATACATAATAAAAAAAACTTTGTCTCTTTATCCATTTATTATTTCTTTGCAGTTTTTCTCTCTTCAGTCTTTAGCCTTTTGAATTTTTCTCAACACCTTGTGAGGTGCCCGTGTGGACACATTTGCAGGAACAAGTAAAGAATACTAGATGGAATTTGCAGGCTGTCAGGCATCCAGGTGAACCTGTGAGGCCAACAGACATGCTGAAGGTTAAAGTGGTGATTTGGATGAGAAAATGACTCCTTGCCCTTTGGTCCTCTGTCTCTTCATTGATCGCTACACCTTTTGAGTCACAATTGTTTAAATTAGGCTTTTTGTTGGTGCTCAGTTACACACAAGTGGACAAGTGTCTTCGTAGTCTGCAGACAGCGCACAGACATCCACATCCCAGGGGTCTCCTTATTTTTCTTGTCACCAAGTGTTGGAGCACCGGGCCTAAATTTAGAAGATGAAATAACTGAATATCATGGCTTTCCCGGAAGACTGTCACTCTAATTGTGTGTTTTCTCCTCTGTCATTCATTATTTTGTGGCGGAGCTCAACTGTTGCTAATGAGAATGTCGAGAAATATTGCTTTTATCTCACACCAGGGGATGTGAGGAAATTTTTTTTAATAATGACAAGTCTTTAGATAATGAGATGAGCATAAGAGACATAATGACAGTGGAGACGAAGACCATGCCCTATCATATTCGCTCTTTACTTTGGGGAAATAAAAAGTACAAATTTACCTAAAAAAAAAGAAAAAAAGCTGAGAAGATGAAATCAATAAAAGCTAGAATGAAGCAGTATTATTCTTTTTTCCATTAAAATGTTACTGGTATGTTTGAGTTTGAAGAATAATAATGACGCTGCTAGACTGAACCGCAATTCAGCCTGGTCGCGTCATTTCAGTGGCGTATAAGGGCTATAAAATCTGTCCAGTGCACAAAGAAGCAGCTGTCTTTTCTGCAGCATCACTCCTGAAAATAAGCTGGCCAAATAATTATCCTATCATCAGTCCATTTGACTATTTACATTTGTCACATTATGTGGTTCACAAATAAAGCAAACCATAAAGCCCCTCCGCGAATCGCTACCTTATCGTGGTGGAGGGGTTTGTGTGTCCCAGGGATCCCAGGGGCTATGTTGTTGGGGGGCTATTTGCCCCCTGGTAGGGTCTCCCATGGCAAATTGGTCCTGGGTGAGGGACCAGACAAAGAGCAATTCAGACTCCCCTATGAGAGATCCAGCAAGGGAACAGTTTACCCTGCCCGAGATAGGGTTACCAGGGCCCCGCCCTGGAGCCAGGTCCGGGGAGGGTGCCCAAGGGCGAGCGTCTGGTGGCCGGGCCTTAGTCCATGGGGCCCGGCCGGGCACTGCCCGAAAAAGGGACATGGACCCATCCTTCTGCAGGCCCACCACCAGCAGGAGGCGCCGTAGGGGTCGGGTGCTTTGTGAGCTGGGCGGTGGCCAGGAGCGGAGGCCCTCGCCACCGCTCAAGACTAGCAATTGGTACATGGAATGTCACCTCTCTGGTGGGGAAAGAGCCTGAGTTAGTGCGTGAGGTTGAGAGGTACCAGCTAGATATAGTCGGGCTCACCTCAACGCACGGCTTGGGCTCTGGAACCAGTCTCCCGGAG
>VURO01007537.1:5348-17417 GCA_015108175.1 Pelvicachromis taeniatus
TGTTATATTATTTTTTGTTTTTTATTGTTTTTGTTTTTTGTTTTTTTTCTTGGTGTTTGTTTTTTTTTTTGTTTTTTTTTGTTTTTTTTTTTTTTTTTTTATTAAGATTTTTTTTTTTTTTTTTTAAGTGCAGTCAAGTTTTTTTTTTATTTGTGGTTATCACGTTAGATTTATCCATTTATGACTGTAATTTGTCCAGGAACTGGAAGAAAACCTGAGGGATGCCCAGTCAACCGCTCAGAGGATGGAAACGCAACTGGTTCAAAAGGAAAGGCTTTATGAAGACAAGATCAAAGTGAGTCAGCTTAATGTTTCTCAGACCGTTGCAGATATTTTAAAGAAATATTACCATATATTTCTCCTCAAGTCAGTTTTAGTCAGTCCTGGCATTTTAAATAAGTGTTGCTTTGGATTAAGTCAGAGCTGTCACATGCCTTATAGTGAGATGTGACACCACACTAATTAATATTTCCACATCGGGTTATACATGTACAACCATATCATTGAATGATTGCTTCATATGGGAGGCTGGACTCTAAATAGGAATGTGTCAAATTAAAACTGGATTTATTCACTTGCTCTTGCTCATCAAGGTTCTCGAGGCCCAGATGAAAGCAGACCTGGCTGACAAGGAGAGTCTTGAGGCCAGAAGGGCGCAGCAGGAGGAGGAGTCAAGGGAGAACTGTAAACTCATCAGTGAACAGAAAGCAGTAAGGCAACAAAACCTCATATTATCTCAGGCATGTACTTGTTATTTTTACACTCTGGTTGAAACAAAGCCTGATTTTAGACAAGTAAAGGTAACTTTTTAACTTTTGTGATATAAAAAAAAAAAAACCCAATATATCTGATTTAAAGTATTTTTTCCCCTTTAAATATATGAAGCGTTCCCAATCTAATCTCATTGTGTAAAGGCCGTCTCTTGTGCATTTATTTTAAGAATTAAACAAATATCTATTTTTCTTTTACAACATAATTTGTTATAGTGTTATAGTGGTGATTTATTTGTTTTGTTTTTAAATGTACAGGTTAAGAAGACAGATTAAATTAGAGTATGCTTCATGTTTCACTATAAAGCCTGGGCTTAAGTTCTAATCTGGTTAATATGGTAGACTTGAGGCAGTTAAGAAGCTTTTAGAGGTAGTCATCTGACATTGACAGTAGACGACTGGCAACACCTTAATAGTCTCTAATAGGATTTTTCTGAAGTAAAACATTCTTCTACCTTTAAAAAAAAAAATGCAGCTGAATGTCCTGTATTCTGACCAGAATGTGGCTGTCAGTCAGTGGAGACTATATCCTTGTTGGGATGTGATCTACATCATGTTTTTGCATCTCCTTCCTTCCCAAAGACCATTAATGCTATGGATTCAAAGATGAAGAACCTGGAGCAGCGTATTGCTGAATTGTCAGAGGCTAACAAGCTGGCCGCTAACAGCAGCATCTACACCCAGAAGAATATGTGAGTTAACTCGACCTTCTGTCCACACTGTGCTTTGATGAGTGTCCACACACATTGACTGCACTTACATCTTTTTGCAACACGGCTGATCTGTCCCTGCTGTGTGCAAACTGTGTCATCTTTAAGATTAAAGACAGCAAATGCACTTCCAAGTACTCTTAATAGAATATACAGAAGTTAGTCTGCTCTATGAAAACGGAATTCAACAGCTTACTAACCATTTGAGTTCTATATTTAATTCAAAATGGCTTTAAACACTAAAATATTTTCTTATTTTGAATTTACATACCAGTTACATATTTCAAATAACATGCTGCTATTAAGTAGCAGTAGGTAATAACTGAGTACAAAACAAGCAATGTCAGAGTCTTTAGATGGTAAAAACTGAAACAGTAAGAGCAAATGAATCAACAATTCTCAATATATTATCTACAATATCTTTTTAAAATAATTCTGAGGAATTTGTCTGTGCAAGCATCGAGACTGAAATATATATTATAGTTGTGAAACTAAGCTAAGGAGCACATTCAGTAATGTGCATTTTAATCCACAAATGCACATTACAACTTTACCATTTGTTTGGAAAAATAAATGCATATGAACAACAAGCACTGCTTTTGGATGGAAACCGGCTATGCTGATAAAAGAATCATGCGTGCTTTATCCTACTTAAGAGGAAACATAAGGTTTTGGAGCAGCATACAATGCCAAATTACATCTTTTTAAGAGCAGCTTGCTTACTTCAGCAAGAACATGGCAAACTACATTTCGTGTGCATTACTGCAACATAGCTCCGCCATAAAATGATAAAACTCTGGCCTGCCTGCACTTTTGCCTGCAGCAAGAATATTAGAATATTTTCCTGCATCATGTTGTTGCAGCACAGGGATGAATATGTTCCAATTTATTATTTTTTTAAATGTGATATTGGGATCAAAGTTAAAGCTTGTGTGACATTTAAGCTTCTCAGGTTCAACATTTGATATGTTTTCTTTGTAGTGTTTTCAAGGAAATCTCAGGTTTACATTATTTACATTATTCACATTAATTGCAATTTTATTTTCTAATTTGCAATTAATGTCAAATTAATTTGGACATTAATAGAATCAAAATGATTGCATTATGCTCTTATTTATATTTTACATAGTGTCACGCTTCTTTAATGCATTCTAATTAGAAATGCACTTAGACTAAATTTCTGTCTAATATTGATTTTTAAAATAATAATTAGTCTAATGGCAGGTAACGATGTTTTAAATTGCTGCACCGTGCATTTTGTATTAGTGCAATTAAACTGTTTACACCTAAAGTTTTGTTTTATGAATATAAATTCAAAACAGGTAATGTAATGGGCATCTGTTTGTATTTCTGTCAGGAAAGCCCAGGAAGAAATGATCTCAGAGCTTCGACAGCAAAAGTTTTATTTGGAGTCTCAGGCAGGCAAGCTTGAGGCCCAAAATGCCAAACTAGAGGAGCACCTGGAGAAGATGAGTCAGCAGGAGCAAACCAAGAGAACCCGGCTGCTGGAGCTGGAGAGCAGGCTGCGGGAGGTGAGGCAACAGGAGGCCGAGAGACAGTAGAAAATCTGTTCAAGCTCAAGATTAAGTAATTCACTTTAGCCGACACACAGTGTAGCCTTACCATCCACAGAAGGGATTAGGGCAGCTGATCAGCAAGCGAGCTCAGATGCTTTTCAGATAAACGGCTAATTAAAAACAGATCTGTGATGGCACTCTTTACAAAATTGCACTTCTCTTCTTGTATTATCTCTGGAGCAGTGCTGTTTATTAGCTAACAGCAGATAAAATCCTAAAACCATAAGAAAATGAAGCAGGATAAGAAGTTCGGGCGTGGACAGTCAACATTTTACCCTTAAACTGGATGACTGCTAATTGCTTGCAAGCATTAAACTCAAGTTATACGTGTATGTACGTAATGTTTCTCGGTCACTGAGAAATGCACCCCTCAATTTCATGAAGTCTTTATGAACCCAGTGCAAATCTGCTCTATAAAAAGAAGTTCCGGCATAATTTTGAGGAACACAATGCCCCCTTTCTACTGAACGCTCTCACCCCCCGGCGTGCTTGTCTGTCGACGCTCCTGGTCGACAGCCTGCTGACTGGATGTCATATTCTACCTCCACACGGTCTTCCCTACTGAGACATGATACACAGATTGGCACTAATTGCTGGCCTCTCTGCACCCTCGCTTAAACACATACACACTGTCCTCACACACACAAATATGTACTTCAGTTGTGATCGGCCATTCCATCTGTCAAACACTTATGAAACAGCTAAATGAACTCTTGTGTATTTTTCAGCAGACTGCATTTCTGTATCTGCTAGTAAGAAGTGCAGAACCTGAGATGAACTAAAATTGCATATTAATTCCAGCAGTCGTTCATTATCAGCGCCCTGCTTTCCTAAAAATGTGATTTTATGCTGAAAGTGATATTCAGGTACAAAGTATTAAAGGTTCATTTTGCTCAATATCAACACACAGTGTTCACACTAACCTGTGCTGTGTTGTAGATGGGCCTAGAACATGAAGAAGAGAAAATGGAGATCAAGAGGCAGGTGTCAGAGTTGACCCTGTCCCTGCAGGAGCGTGAGTCCCAAATCAGCAGCCTACAGGCTGCACGTCTTGCATTGGAAAGTCAGCTGCAGCAAGCTAAGACTGAGCTGGAAGAGACAACTGCTGAGGCTGAGGAGGAGATCACGGCCCTCAGGGTAAGACGAGCAAGAGCAAGCACACATGTATGCAACCACAGTCACCCAAAGTAATGCTGGTACTCACCGTTTCCTACGTATGGATGTAAGTCTGTATTATTAATACAATAATAAGTAAAGTTTTTATACTGCTGTCAGTACGAACAGCATTCTTCACAATTATACATTATGCATACTCAGATTTGCTTGTATTTTTTCTTTTCATTTGCTTTTCTTCCAGAACCACAGAGACGATATTCAGCGAAAGTTTGATGCCTTAAGAGACAGTTGTTCAGTAAGTGATTCCACAGCCTTTTGTCTGTGCTTTCAGCAGCGGGAGATAAAATTCTTCAAAGGTTTCACAAGACCTTTGAATATATAGTGATTCATGTGTAGCTGCAAAAGATTGTTCTAATGTAACAATGTAGTCTACTGAATCAATCTTTGGCAGCAAAATGCAGCTTGCTGTGCAGAGCACTCTGTTAGCATTTTACTGGTGAATTGTTTTTGTTTTATTTATTTTTTTTTTATAAAAGGTGCCATTACAGTCGTCACAAAGGCAAAATATTTTTGATGTACAGCCAAGACATTATTTCAGTTACCTGTTTGAGTAGTGCTGAGCACTTTAATTCAACAGTTAGGTAGCTTCTAATTTGTGTAGTTCTTTAAAAAAATTAAAAAAAAAGTACTGTAAATGTCAGATGAACATGTTCATATATGATCTTCAGCAAATTATCTTATTTATCTTGGAGTTAAAATGGAAACTAATTCTTATTATGTTACACTGGAAATGTTGACTGGAAATGACTTTCTGTCACTGCACACATTACACCTGTAAATTATACTCATTGCAGCTGTGCTATTACCATCACACTTCCAAAGAAGTTGTGATGATATGTAAAATAAAAACAGAATGCAAAGATTTGGACATCTCATAAATTCATATTTTATTCCCAAAAGAATATGGAAAACTTTAAATCTTTAAACTGAGACATTTTGCTGTGTCATGAAAAATTTGAGGGATGTTTTGAAACTCAAAATTAGTCAATTGGCAGCAGATTTTTCAACCCAACCAGTCGCAGCAGATGGCCCCGCCCCTCCCTGAGCCTGGTTCTGCCGGAGGTTTCTTCCTGTTAAAAGGGAGTTTTTCCTTCCCACTGTCGCCAAAGTGCTTGCTCATAGGGGGTCATATGATTGTTGGGTTTTTCACTGTATGTATTATTGTAGGGTCTACCTTACAATGTAAAGCGCCTTGAGGCGACTGTTGTTGTGATTTGGCGCTATATAAATAAAATTGAATTGAATTGAGATTGGGTAGCTAGAAAAGAGAGGCAGAGTTTTTCAGAGGTAAAGATGGACAGAGATTCACCAATCTGCCAAAACCCACACCTACAAATAATCTAATACAAGAATCTTACTTGGTGTTGAATGTGAAGACTATGAATATCTCATTATCCACAGTACATAATATCAAAAGATTCAGAGAATCTGGAGAAATTTCTGTGCGCAAGAGACATGACTGAAGATAAAAATTGGATGCCTGTAATCTTTGTGCTGTGAGGTAGCACTGCATTGACAACAGGTACAATTGTTTCACAGAAATCACTTCATGGACTCAGGAACACTTCTATAAATCACTGTCTGTGATCACAGTTCACCGTGCCGTCCACAAATGCAGGTTGAAGCTCTGTAACGCAAAGAAGAAGCCATTCTTTTAAAATGCACTGAGGTTACGTGGAAAGCTGTTCTGTGGTCAGATAAAATAAAATGTAAATATATTTTTTGGAAAACATGGACTCCATGTGCTTTTGACTAGCGAGGAGAGGGACCATTTGGCTTGTTGCCAGTGCTCAGTTTAAAAGCCTGCATCTCTGATGTCATCAGTGCCTGTAGAATTTGCACCAAAGACACCTTCAGTGCTGACAGGTGTATAGGTGTATATTGACAGGTGCTCCCATCCAGTCAATATCTTTTTCAGGGAAGTGCTTGCGTATTTCAGCCATGATGAAGCCACGGTGCAGCAATTTAAGACCATGCTAAACTGCATACTGCACAAAAAGACAGAATAATTAAAACACAGCCAGTTTTGTGCATAGAGCCTTAAAATATGTTCTTGTTTGTACATGTAAACACTTACCTGTTTGTGCCTCCTCAGGTGATCACTGACCTGGAGGAACAGCTGACACAGCTAAGTCAGGAGAACGCAGAGTTGAATCGACAGAACTTCTACTTGTCCAAACAGCTTGATGAAGCATCAGATGAGAGAGAGGATCGGCTGCAGCTCAGCCAGGAAGTGGACCGCCTGAGGAGGGAGGTGGCTGACCGCGAGATGCACCTCAACAACCAGAAACAGGTACCAAAAATCCTCTCCAGACAAATTGCTGGCTTCTCAGTGTGTTGAGTGTCATTCAGATTTAAATGATTTTTATGGTAATGTACCTTGCTTCAGTGAGACATTGCCACAACACTTATTGAATGAGCCTGTTTTATGTACTTACAGGTGAGATTTGACAGTGACACATACCAAGTGGCACTTAATATATTAGATCAGAGTTTTCTGCACAAGGCAATTCTATTTTTATACTTATTTTAATAACTAGAGGGGCTATATCCTAGTAGTTATGGGAACGCTTCCATAAACATTACAACACGGCACTGGTAAACAGATCAGACAATATTAAACTAGCTTATAAACTGTGACTCGATGTGGTTCAGCTGTTTCAGGCGGTGTACACAGTGTAATTTGGTGTTCAATCTTGTCACCAGGTTTTATTAGAAGTAATTAATGAAGTTAGCACTTTTGCTACATGTCATGGATGGTTTCTGCTGCTGTCCAGTGCTGTATGGGGTGTTTAGGCTATATGCCCTTCTGACAAAGGACTAGATGCATGCAGTCAGTGTCTTCTGTCACCTGTGTGCCATTCACGTACGGTGCTGAGACCACCTCATGCCAGCAGCTGAATAGGAAGGAGTGTATCTCTGAAAGAGTCTAAACCTAATTTAAAAGATTAGATGCTTACCACAGGTTAATAGATGGAGCGAAGAGATTAATTATTAATTGGTCAAATATTGCCAGCAGATTACAAAAGCAACAATTTATAATCCTTTTTTATTTTAATTTAATTTAATTTTTTAACCCAATTTATTTGTATTTTTTGTCTGAAATATTCAGTTCATTCTATTTTAATACTTATATAATGTGCTGTCGGTGAAAATGCATAGACAACAATCACGTGGCATTGCCAAACGCTGAGAAAGATGTTCTCTTCAGTCTGTTATTTAATTTATGCTCTCAGAACATTGAGACACTGAAGACCACATGCAGCATGTTGGAGGAGCAGGTGGTGGAGTTGGAGTCCCTAAATGATGAGTTGCTGGAGAAGGAGAGGCAGTGGGAGGCTTGGAGAGCGGCTCTGGAAGATGAAAAAAGCCAAGCCGAGAGACGCTCCAGGGACATGCAAAGACTGCTGGACAATGAGAAGCAGAACAGGTAACATTTCTAAAATGTATACTTACACTTATTACATAGAAAGTGGTCATTGTATGTCATTTCTATTTATAAATGAGTGTATTACAATCATAACACTTTATTGGTGTGTTCAAAGGCTGCGTGCGGACCAGCGCAGCACTGAGTCTCGCCAGGCAGTAGAGCTGGCAGTCAAAGAGCATAAGGCTGAGATCTTGGCTTTACAACAAGCTTTGAAGGAGCAAAGACTAAAGGCTGAAAGTCTATCTGATACTGTGAGTCTGTCATCCATGAACTAAATTTAACCCCCAGCTTCAATCTTTCAAAAATATGGTTCGACTCGTAGCTGAGATGAATTAGAGGTTAACAGGCACTCCCATGTTCTCACAGCTCAATGATCTGGAGAAGAAACATGCCATGCTGGAGATGAATGCCCGTAGCTTACAGCAGAAACTGGAGACTGAGAGAGAACTGAAACAAAGGCTGATGGAAGAGGTAGGAAGTGAAAGTTCATTAACCTGCATGATATTTCCACACACATATTTACTTATAGTTATTTATTGTAACTATTGCTCTATTGCTGCTGTTAGCAAACTGTACCAAAAAGATTTGTGTGCTGGTGTTTATGCAGCAAGCAAAACTCCAGCAGCAGATGGACCTCCAGAAGAGCCACATTTTCCGTTTGACCCAGGGCCTGCAGGATGCTCTGGACCAAACCGACATGCTCAAGACAGAGAGGACTGATCTGGAGTACCAGCTGGAGAATATACAGGTGCTCAGTGCAAACCTCTGCAATAAGATAAAATACTGTGGTCTCTGGGGAGAAGGAGTCCCAGCTGGATATTAAAATAGTGCCAGTGATACGGCGCATAAGAAGGATAAAGTAATCTTAACTCATGCAATCCCAGTGGAAATTCTTCTCATAGCTGTTTTCTGAAGTATTTCCTTCTCTGAGCTTTTGTTTTCCTGCCTACAGGCCGTATATTCCCACGAGAAGGTGAAGATGGAGGGGACAATCTCCCAGCAGACTAAACTGATTGACTTTCTCCAGGCCAAAATGGACCAACCCACTAAAAAAAAGAAGGTGTGGGAAAATATTTACAAAATGTATGTACGAGTTGTGTTAGATTAATAATCAGCTTCAAGGTAATCCAACTGAGTGCTGTTCCCTCTCTGAGCAGGGTATATTTGGGCGGCGGCGGGAAGATGTAGGCACCACAACTAATGGGGCATTAGCTCCACAAGCCCAGCCAGCAGTTCCATTGCAGTACAGTGACATGAAATTAGCTTTGGAGAAGGAGCGCTCAAGGTGTGCAGAGCTGGAAGAAGCTCTGCAGAAGATGAGGATAGAGCTGCGGTCCCTCAGAGAAGAAGGTAAGGACTGAAATCTTGAATCTTGAGTGTTTTTAGTCTTTATAGTTTTTGTTTGTGTGGTGATTACTGAAGTGCCATGTAGCAAGATTAAAAATCTCTTTCAGAATATTTTATGTAGGCAACCCTGGATTGTGATAATCCCAAAAAAGGGCAAAGGTTCAAATACACACATCTACCCTTTAGTAAGCTCTTCAGTATTTGCAAACAGAGCCTTCTTATAATTCCTTTTCCTTCCAAACTCCTTCCATCAAAAATGGAGAAATTACAACTTAAGTCATGAGCCAAGGAAGGCCTCTTCCACAGTTGGCTCGGCACCATCTCACATGGTCCGAGTCCTTCAAGTTCAATGGAGAATTTTAGTTTTAGTTTAAAAAAAAGAAATTCAGGTTAAAAGCATTGCTTTATTTGCTTCTTTGATTCAGCGGCTCATTTCAAAGCCCAGGACCACGTAGCTCCTTCCACACCAGCCCAGGCTCGACATCAAATCCTCATGTCAGCCATCGTCAAATCCCCAGAACATCAACCCAACCCCAGCAGCCTGCTTAACCCCTCCACCCGCTGCAAGGAGACTTCTACACCTGAAGGTGAGTCATTCACACACAGAAACAACAAACATAAACAAATATGCAGCTCACCTAAATGCAGGCAAATTTGAACCTCACATTTCCAAATTGAGGCTGTACAGTTTTCTTACAGGAGCATTCCACCTTATGCTAATAAATGGACTCCCCGATCACTTGTCTTGTTTATGTTGTGTGTGGGTTTTTTTTGTTTGTTTGTTTTTGTTTTTAATGTGTGACCGGTTTCACAAAGCAAGATTATGAAGTGAAATAAAGTTGGATAACTGTTCTCAGAACATGTTAAGCCTAGATCTGACTGACATAAAGAAACAAAAATTCATTGTTTCGGGTTTCATTCACCGCATTTATCCAGCTGACTTTGTAATCCTGCTTGTGTCTGACTCACAAAGCAAAGCAACAGTGGATTGGGCAGGTAGAGTTGGTTTTAGTCCAGGGTTTCCACCATCACAAAGCAAAATTATATCTTTTTATGCTGTTGATCACCATGGAAACTGAACATTTGGTGAATACTCTGTCATAGCTGCGTAGCTTGCTCAGTAGATCACATCCAAAGGTATAAGGAAACCTTCTCCTAATAAACGTCTTTAGTAAAAAACCTTAAATAACTATATTTGTATTTTCCAAATTATTGATGAGGCCATGAATACAATGATTTTTTTTTTATGATACAGAAGGTGTATCTACGATATTTGGGAGTACTTAAGGAAAGTTGCTGTATCTTATTTTAGTCTATATTTACAGAGCAGCCTAAAACAATGATTTGCCCTAATCCATAAGAGAAGAGTTAGCCTGGTTAAGTTGGACTTGCTTTGTGTTTCAAGCTCCTTACTGTCCATGTTCTTTTGGTTTCACTTAGCTATTGTTAGATTCCTCTCCTTTCTGTCTTTTTCCTGTTGCTCCTCACAGAAAAGAGGAGGGTCACGTTTGAAAGTAAGTTAGCAGCCACTACGGTGTCTCTTCACACATGTACTCATTTGCTGCGCATGGTAAATCGTGCATCCACAGGCTCATTGCTTTATTATGCACCTGTCTTCTTGTCCACTGGCTAACTGTAGCTTGACCAAAGCCCCCCCCCCCGTTTTCCCCATTTCTGGAGTCATGATTTAGATAGCATACGGTAGGATAGGTACTTTTTCACCTGGAAACATTTTAATACATCCCATGCTCACTGGCATGCACAATCTGATTCCAGTCAACTACTTTGGTACTTGAGCTTTCATTTATATCCAGTATCTGCATAAATTAAAAATCATTATTTGGATTGCCTCATACTGCTTTAAAGAGCTGGATCTCATTTAACTGTTGCTGACTCTTAAGTGATTAAGACTGTAAGTAACTATGCCTCCTTTCACTAACTCCTTGCACTGCCTACTTATAATGCTTTATAGAGTTTGGTCATCGTGTGAAAGAAAGAATGCACCACAACATCCCTCATCGTTTCACCGTGGGCCTCAACATGAGGGCTGCCAAGTGTGCCGTCTGCCTGGACACTGTGCATTTTGGACGGCAAGCTGCCACTTGTCTAGGTCTGTATCCTGCGCTGTAGCTGGGCAGACTGAATGTGAAAATATTTGAGAGGATACATTACTGGCCAGCTTTAACAAACATACTGGAAATAGTTCTTGTAGCATTTCCATCACGTGGTGGAATCAGACTTGCCTTCCAAGTGTTGTGAGTCTGAGAAAATATGTAATGTAATGAATGTTTGATCTGTTCCCAGACCTGCACTTTAGAACAGGAAGAAGCACATGTCTGTAATGTGGAAAAACACAGTGCCCTTCCATGTTTCATATGTACAGCTGTACAAATGAAATGTCGATGATGTGATAATCCCTACCACTCTGTATTCTGGCTTTCTCAACAATGAGTCTGACATTTAGCTCCTTCTTTATTGACAAGATTCAGTTTGTCAAAGAACTTTTGACTAAATCCGATCAGATTTTTCATCCCTCTGTCTGTCTCATTGTAGAGTGCCACACTATTTGCCATCCCAAATGCTCACCGTGTCTTCCGGCCACCTGTGGTCTGCCAGCTGAGTATGCCACTCACTTTTCAGAAGCTCTGTGCCGAGAAAAGGCAAACTCACCTGCACTGCAGGTCAAAGAGGCCAGTGGGCATGTTCGCTTGGAAGGATGGATGAAGCAGCCCAGGTAACTATTTAAGTCCTTACTGCCATCCTGAATGTATGCAGTATGTTATGTACACTGCGTTGATTATAGGGTGTCTATTTCTATATTTACTCCTTTAGAAATGGCAAGCGTGGGCAACAAGGCTGGGAGAGAAAATATGTGGTGCTTGATGGAACCAAAGTGTCCATCTATGATACGGAGCCCAGAGAAGGTCAGTACCTGGTTAATTTGTTTTTATTATTATTTTTTTAGTTTTCTAAATTACTTAAAACAATTTAACTACGTAGTATTGTTACCATGTAGGTCAAATTGCTCCATTCCCCCCCCCCCCCCCTCTTTTTTCACA
>VURO01007537.1:47063-63767 GCA_015108175.1 Pelvicachromis taeniatus
AATTATAAAGTTATAATTTTTTTTTTTTTTTTTTTTTTTATAGTTTATTATGTTTTTTTTTTTTTTTTTTTTTTTTTTTTTTTTTTTGGTCATGAAATCCTGTGAAATATTACCTCCTCCTGTGTTAAATGCTTTAATTTGCTCAGCAAACATTCAGTGTCTTTGAACCTCTGCCGTTAGTTGCTGGGGAGGTTTGTGTATAGCGGGTTTGTCATTGTGTTTTGCAGGAAATTAGCTGCCTGCTGGGGCAGAAAATGGTGAAATGAGAGCAGAGAGATTGAACCAAAACAGTGAAGTTATGCCCTGGGGTTCTTTTTTTGTTTGTTTGTTTTAATGAAATTTCCACCATGCAAATTGCAAGTTGCAACATGAGATCATCCTGTGTGGTGGTAATTTTGGCACTTATGACTGTTAAAAACAGGCCAAAAACCTCCCACGAGGCTTTATAGAGCTGAAGGAAACGGAAGCGTCTTAGTCATTTTGTCCAGTGTTAAAATAAACAAAGTGATAGCCTTGCAGGATTAAACTTGGCACTCAAAAGGCTGATTTTTGTTTTTTTCTGTTTTTTTTAATCTAAAGATAAATTGTAAAACATATCTGATTACTTGTTTTTGCATTTGTCATTAAAAGGTGAATATTTAGATATAGAAAGCAAATACTCGGTGCAAGGTAGAAACACAACCAGAACTGCATCTAATGATTAATTCCTCAACAGATTATTTAATGTTATTGCTCTGTTAATATTAAAGTATTCAATGGTTGATCTTCTCCTGCTTTGTGTTATTTGTGTGTGTGTGTGTGTGTGTGTGCTCGCTCTGCATACATTGATGTACTCTATCTCACACTGGAGTGCATGCTGCTGTGTAAGCAGCTGCATTCTGTCTGCATAAAATAGCATCTGTAGCACTTAACTGATCGTACTCCGTGTAAAAATATGAAACTGCATTGATTCTAATGGTCTGCAGGAGGTGACTGGTCAGGTTGCCAAAAGAAGATGACTTGCATATGAGAATGAGAAAATTACCGTACTGTCAATTGTTATATGACCTCATTAAAACACTTTCTTAATAAGTTTGTGACTACAGGATATTCTGCTTATAGCACCAGTAAGAGTAAAGTAGATAATGAAAGGTATTCTTCAGGGCTGTGGTGCCCCTTCCTTTGAGCTGAACTCTGAGAACATTCAGATCAAAGAAATTACATCATGGCTATTTTTATATACAGTACAAGTGCCTAACTTGTTAGAGAAGATGTAATTTACAAGTGCAGACTGGCTGGGTGGTCTGTAACGCATTACTATTGCTTTGACCATCGTGGTCATCCATCATCTTCTGCGTGTCTCTTCTGCCACAGGTCAGGGTCGGCAGGAAAGTATTTATAGCGTGCCTAGATGCCTCAGTGTGTCTCCGGTATGTTTAGTCAGCCACACTGAAAGGCACCTGCGATCAGTGTCGCCCTCCACTGTTGCACCCGTGTGTGCGTTACTTTCCTGCGTGATTTAATTTTGTGCTCACGTATCCGTCGGAAGCACCCCAAATGAAGGCGGGCACAGGTCTTCTGCTAGCTAACACAAGCCTGGAGGGCTGTGAGGTGCAAGTGCATTTTTTTTGTTTTTTGGATTTTTAAAAAATTCTTCCTCTTCTGTTACAAGCAAAGAGAAGGATTCGTCATTTCATGTGACGGTGTGTCAGGTTGTGTCACATTGAAAGGCTAGTCCTCTCAGAGCAGCACATGAAAGGCTCAGACCAGCAGAATACTAAGATTGTTTCTCACATGTTATTACATTTTGAAGCTTTGCGGGTTTTCCCTCCCTCCAAACGGATCATAAACCAAATAGTCTGACTTTTTATGTTTTCTTTCATTTGTCCTATCTTGCCTTTAGTCCCTACTTTCTGTCCCATCACACTATCTCGTTCAGCTGGCATGCACTTTGCATTTTTCTCCGGCTCTCCCTCTTTTTCTCTCATATGGAAGACGAGCTGTGGCACGCAAGAAATTCGTATCAGCCAGCATGCACCTTGCAAAACGACAGATACACAGTGAAGAAATGAAAAGAACGAGGATAGAAAGATGTCGAAAGGAGGTCAGAGAGCACGGGTAAACTTGCTGCACAGCCAGGATCTTGCCACTAACACTTTCTATGTAGTTTCACTTTGGTGTCAGCTCATATCTCAGTAAATGTCTTGGCATTTATGAACCTCACAGATAAAGACTTTTCTGTATACCAGCCCAGAGAAGGGATGGCTTGCAAGTGCCAAGCTAGAGCTTGGCACTTGCACATGGCTCAACATCGCCCCCTGCAGACTGATAAATGTACTGCGCTGTTGCATTGAAATGAACTGCTACCAGCTGGGCTAAATAAACAGGAGTAGATGTGTTGAATAGTGAAGAGCATTGATTCACTCTAAGCAGCGGTCAGCACTTATACAAGCTCATGCAGTGCAGGGTCAAATAGACAGGACATCCTGTCAGGGATAATGGAGGCCTGCCTTTGTTGACATCCAGGATAAAAACTGTTAGCAGCACAAGTCTTCCTGTTTGTCTAATTGGATTCTGTTCATATTTTATGTTGAGTTTGATGGTGAAAAGCAGTGATTTACGTGCTGGCCTTCACTGTCGACATAGCTGAGCCTTGAAATTGTTTCCTTCTCATACCCTCCCTAACCTCTCCCTTCATTCCTCATTTTCCTGTCTTTTTCATCTCTTCTTCTTTCCACTCGAGTTTTCCTAGTCCCCCTTTTATCTTCCTCTTTCTCTTTCCTGTAATGAGCCCCATGTGAAACTGTCTTCGTGTAATTAAAATGCACACCATTCATCTGGGAGGAAGGGAGTCTCCTTAATCTGCGTCAACCCACATTTTCAGTCTCTGAGGATTGCCTGCTGCATGCCACACTCACACACTTCCCAGTTTCACTCCTCTCTCTCTCTTTCTCGACACTCCCACCACCATTCCTCATTGTTTGAGCCCAGCTGTGCTCTGCCGTGTCACATTCAGTGTCGTGCACACAGAAACCGACTGAATGCTGGTGTTTTTCTGTGTTCATTAGCTGCAAATTAAGAGGGGTGACTGAGTTTAATTGATGTATTCAGGATGTTAGCTCTACGTGCAGCCTTTTTTTTTTTTTTTTTTTTTTTTTTCTTTTTGTGTTCTGTTTTTTTTTTTTTTTTCTTTTTTTTTTTCCTCCAGGTGCTGAAAAGCAGATTTATCCCCCTTATACTACGACCTCCTTCCCAAGAACTCAGGGGAGTTAACCTGTGCTTACTAGCAAAACACAAAAACAAGCTCACCTTCAGTTATCCTCAATAGATGACCATGTTTCAGTGGATATTTACCACATGCTTTTATGTGTTCCTCATTTTATTCCTCTTTTCATTTTTGGCCACTGGAGAACTTGTGTGTGTTTCGCACTGGAGTCTGTGTCCCGGTATGTTCTCTTGGCAGAGGAAGCTGACACACCTCAGTGTGCTTGTGTAATTTGTGGATGGGTCAGAGCATGTCTAACATGCTGCATTCACTAAACAAACACAGCCCTAAAACTTAGCTAAATTATATTCTGTTAATTAGGACTGCGCTCTAATGACATTGCCGCGGGAAATGAGCTGTTGATTTCAATTAGCGTGCCTTATTTTGATAAAGCCTCTCTCTTGTATTTGAAGTCAGTATACTCATGCAAGGCAGTGTATACCCAAACAGGGTATGCGTATCTGTAGCCTGGAGGTCCATGTTTTAGCAGTAACTATATTTTCTAGAAGCAGATTCTTTATAACCAGGGTTAAATCCAGTTCAGGTTGTGAGCTAAGTTGAATAACATCTCTTGTGTAAACCATCTGGACTAACATCTGTTGACTGAAGTCTCCACCAGCTGCAGTAAAACTTTGTTCTGACATCAGTAACAGATATGAGCCCTGCAGATATTTGTACCATTTATTTATGGAGTATTTCAGAAAAGTATCTGATGAAACCTAAATTCTGTTCTGCTGTGATTTCATGTGATAGATGTTTGAGTTAGCTCTGATTTATTCTGTGATTTAGTCTGATCAGATTTTTTTTTTTTAGGTTGTTCTTCTGAATGTTTTTTACATAGTTGTGTGGTGTAGTATGGGCTCAAGTTAGGTTACAAAATGTTGGACTGAAGTAAAGTGCTGTTCACAAATGTTTTCATTTATGTAAATGAAGCTTTGTAAGATAAATGTGCATGAAAAAATTCATACGTATATGTAGAAAGGCTGATATTTGTTAAAACCAACACAAAAGCCAAAGTTGATCTGTGTATAAAAGATGAGACTTAACTTCAGCAGGGAGCGAGCCCCGTGGTTGCCAAAAAAATCAGATAAAAATCGTTGTATGGAGCTCCACAATGGAAATCTTAAAGTAAAAATCCCATTCATATTTTCCATAGGGCTTTTGAGTATGAACCATAATGCTGTAGGCATGGAGAGTAGACTGTGACGCTGAAATGATGGTATGACACTAACCTTGTTTTAATACAATCTCGTGTTATTCACGATGCCGTGGAAATGAAATTACTCTTCCCACAATCCTCATTTGAAACCGCAAAGACTGGTTAATGGAGACCGCTGTTACTATGGAAGTGTTTAAACCAGAAAATGTCAGGTCACTTAAAAAAACAAGAGAGTGGTGATTACAGTCAGGAATGAAGCTCTGTATTGTATGAATAACCAGCTTATACTTTACTGCTTACTTACTTTGCAACACTGTGATAATGAAAAGAAATCCATTTGAGAAGGTTGGAAGTGAAATCTGGGATTTGCGATGCATTGGTTGGATGAGTAGTTCCTTCATCGTTAAAAGTGAACAGTTTGGCTTTTTCTTGTTCTTTTTTTTTGTGATGCAGATCAAGTCTTTTTATGTAGCTGCTTGGCTTGGTTCAAGGCTTTAAACTCTCTTTATATGAGGATCTAATGAAATGTCAATGGAGAAAATGAATGGGAGATTCCCTTCTGGAACCGGACCTCTTAAAAAATAAGTCTTTTGGGAAATGACCCTACTGCTGTCTTTATTTATGACTTCAGTGCAAACTTTCCACATGTATTTATGCTTCAAATCGCTGGTGTCAGATTTGATTGAATACAGCGTGGCGTTCGTTTTGGAAATTCTGGCCCTCTGAAGGTGAAGCAAGCTGTGCTATAGAACGAGCCTACCCTTGTGATTGGAAGTCACTACCCCCACATAAAAGTGCAGCGTCCCCGGCTTTTTATGTCAGGTCCACCCCTCAGATGTCATGTGTGACATCTGGTTTTAAAACACCAAGATGGTGACAGCCACTAAGCGCTGGGTGACGTAACTGTGGCTACGGTGGTCTTTTGTAGACTGTGTTGTGGTGTGGAGAAAGACGTGCTTTTGTAAACTTGTATACAGATACAAAGCACAAAACTCCTTGTAGATCACCACAGATCAACGCTCCCAGTACTAAATTTGACCCTCTGGTCTCGAGATATATTGTAACGGTCCAATCAGAAGAGAGACGATGATGGTTGCTTAACCAGCTATGTTTCTGTCCTAATTGCTGCTGGAGGTCCTAAAAGGAGAAGTAGATTTACAGAACACACTATTGCGTAGGGTCTTCAGCAACCAGAGGATTTTGAAAACACACTACACTTTTCAGAAAATGGACCTGCCTGCTCTCTGATTGGACACTTAAAGCCCATACAGAAAAACCTTTTGTGTAGATTTGTTTTACAAATTTGCACATGTTTAATTGCAACTATGAACTTCAGATGTATCTATGAGCGTCACATTACATGATCAGACTCTATTGACTTAATACAAAGTATCTTGTGGTCTGTTGCCTTAATGTCCATCTATGCCGCAGTTTCTTTATGTGTTATGTCACACCGTTAAAATCAGCTGCGGTGTGAGAAAAGCTGTAAGTATGATGTGTCAACTTCATTTTAACAAAAGAAAAGCTCTCAGAGTAAGTTCACGGCCCTCCTGACTTTGTCTTGTTGTGGACCAGAGGTCGAGCTGCACTGTCGCGTGTTGGGTACACCTGTGTGTGTGCTGGCCCTGCTGCTGGTTTGAGTCATCTCTGAATGGAAGGTTTTATCACACACCATACTTGGTATTTACTTTAAAGTGACAGATGTGTTGTTTCTGCCTCTTTGCTTTTATGGGTGTGCTTCTTTGCTGCTACCAAGTAAGAGATGAAGGCGCGCACAGAGCTGGCTGCAGTAGTGTAAACAGTGTGCTGCCGTGTCCATAATGAAACTGTGGAATGTATCCGGGCTTCTGTGTCCAGAGATGAGACTCTGCTGTGAAACCCTGTCAACTGGCATGTTAACCATGTTAATCGCGTTCATCACGGTAGCGCTAAGGTGCTCCAAGTGGATCTGCTATTGCTCTGGCTCAGTTTCTGCTGTGTCTCCTCTCTGTCTGGGAAACCTTGCAGACCGAGTTACCACTGTACTCATGATACTTCGGTATACCCAGGATGAGTTAGTCTCCTGCTAAACTGTGGCAAGAAAATGCACTCGTATATTTACGATTATAATTAAAGGACTAAATATAAGGCAACATGCAGCATTAAAAACTAGTCATGAGTCATGCGTAACCTGAGCAGAGCTTACGCTAACAGCGTGAAGGAGGGGCTGATTACAGCCCCTTATATACCTTTGTGATACCACTCCCATAGTTGGGCATGTCTGTGTTGATAAGAGCGCCGATTGCTTTCAACTTTCCTCAGTTCACCACATTGTGTACTCCTTCAGCTTCTCAGACCCTGGACACTTTTTCAGCGGATTGTCGTGATCTGTGTGTGAGTAATGTTTTTTCACTTGAGCTTTCAGGCAGCTAGTTTGGAGCTGGCATAGCAGTGAAGGGGTGAACCTTACCCCCTGGCATTATTTTTAACCCCTCCTTCCCCTCTCTGCGTGATCCTCTCCGCCTCCTTGTCTCTCGTTCTGCTGCACTGATGGTAGAGTTAAGAAAGGCAGTTCCTGCCTGGCAGACGTTGTGTTTAGGTTGCCCTCTTCCTCCTCTTCCTCCTCTGATTCTTCTCGTCTCTGTATTTGTTCCTCTTCACTTCCTTGAGTGTCTGTCTTTGCCTTTCTCAGAGGTATGTCTCGTATGCTGGTTACTTTAGCTAAGAGTTTGACTGCTGACCCAGTGTTTAATTTTAGGAAGTGGTTAAGCTTGCTAACCTATGTCGAATACTCCCTAGCTATATGTCAGACTTTGTCATAGATACATAGTGAGACTTAATGTTGTATTAATGCTGCATTACTGTTTTGGTTATATACTTAAACTTTGTTAGTTTACTGTTTAAGATTAGCAGCAGTTGAGCCTTTACCTGTAACGCACTGGTATACTGACGGTATGTGTAATTATTTAGAGTTGCTTTATTCATAAAACACATCTTATTGGATCAAGTTTGTTCTTCAATTTAGGGTCTTATTTTTTAGGACTTGTGAAATTCTGCAAGAGAAACTAAACCCTGCTCTGGTGAGTGAGTGTGCTAAAATAAGCCTGAGTATTCAGTAATACAGCCTGTGCTCTTCATTAAATCCGCTTTAATGTTATGTGTCCTACCTGCTTGTTGGGACTGCTTAATTAGTAGTTGTTTTCTTGGCCTGTGTTCCTCTCAGAATACCAACTAACCCCCTCGGTCAGACATGGGGGGGGGTGTGTGTGTCTGTCTGCATTTAAAGATGTCCATGTGTATACCTGTGTGCAGATTTGACAGAAACCCTTTAAAACATTTCACAATTGCAGGCAGGAGAGGGTCAATGAGTAACGACAGGAGTGGTCATGACTGCCTGCATGATTCAACTTTTACAACTCCACTCCCTCTGATGTCAGCACTCTTGGGGGTTTTGACAGGTTGCGAAAGAAGCAGTAATTACTTTGTGTTCGTGTACCCAAACAGCACATCATGAGTCGAATATTATTCACTAGAAGTGCATTGAAAGTGCTAACTTTTTAGAAGTGCACTAATATGTCCACTGAACATCGACATAGGCCTTATTGTATGATATTGGACTATCAGCAGATTGCGATGCTTTGACAGATGGCGGTCGCTCACCCCCCCAACCTGTTCCATCACATTGGTTTTGTGCTGATTGTTCAAAATCTTTTGATCGTGCATTCCGATTTCTTTCTTTCCCATAGACAGAGTCATGAGAGCCATGATGTTCGAGTTTTAAAAATGGCAGCTATTAAAGCTCTCAAGGATGCCTAATACTAGTACAAGACCATAAATAATTGAATGACAAAAGCTAAAATTCAAGATAGGATATTGCATATCCAGATGCTAATCAGGCTGTGTTTTATTTGTGCACATAGATGCTTTGTTGGCGGACCTCGAGTCCACAACATCCCACATCTCCAAACGCCCCCTTTTCCTGTCCGAAGAGGCCGCCTACTCCTTTCCTGTGCGGGGTCAGACCCAGCAAGACGTCTGCTCTCCATCCCAAGTCCCACATACTCCCTCAGACCAACCTCTGAATGGAGTAGAAGAAATAGAGGTAGGTGCATGCATGCTGTAAGTGTTGAGGAATTAACCAAAGACTGTTTCGTTTTAAATACTGCTCGATGAACTCACGGATGAGAAGTGAATTGGTTGCTTCATTGATCCTCTGAATGTGGTGTGATATTCACTTCCTTATTTCAGTCTGTCAGCTCAGTGCAGAGAAGTCCTTGGTCTAGAGATAGCAGCAGTCCAGGCCAACCCACTGGTGGAGAGGATCACGTGTACAGGTTAGAGGTCATGTTTAGTCTCACTATGGCTCTTGAGACATATTGTAAAGAACAGTAGCTGTAGTGAGTTTTTATTAGAATTGAAACTAATAAGTAAAAACATTTGATCAGAAATAACCATTTTCATTTGGTGCTAAGCTATAAACAAGACGTTGTTGGTGGTAAATGTCTCGTGTCTCTGCCCTGTTCAGTCTCCCTAATAAACAAAAGAGCAGTGAATCATCAGCTGGTGCGATGAACTCATTGGGCAGCAACCTGTCTGAGCTGGACCGCCTGCTGTTGGAGCTCAACGCTGTGCAGCAAAGCACCCCGGCCTTTGCCACAGAAGGTACAAACAGAGGTTATTTACAGTTTATAAAATGCTCTCTCATGTTTCTCTGAAGGAATGTAGATGTCACTGTCTAAATATGGTACTTCTGTTTTTGTGGTAATACACAATGGTGTCATTCTTTCCACTGCATTTAGTTACTGTTTAAGTGTTTGCACTTCACACTATGCATTTTGGATCTAAACTGGATATGCATTCATCTTTTTTTCTTTCCTTATTTTTCTTTCTTTCTAGAGGAAGCAGCTCCACCGCTGCCTGGCAGCAGCGTCGTCCACCACGTACAGGAGAATGGCGTCTCCACTGCAGGTAAAGCCATTCCTCCTGTGGTGGAGAAGCCCAAACGTAGTGGACCGACTCGAGGAATAGAGGACGTTCGACCAAGTGTGGAGAGCCTTCTGAATGAGTTGGAAAGCTCCGTCCCAGCACCACAGTAAGGATTTGTACTACAGAGAAATTGGTGCCCATCTATTTTATGCTGGCATGAACCACTTTAATGCAGTAGATGGTTTCATATTTGTAATCTATTTTTTTAAAAATCCAGTCATTTTGGTTGATGGTGGTGTTTTCCTCGCTAGCCCCACACCGTTGGTGGTGTCAGATGAGCAAACAGATGGACAAGAAACGCTGTCACAACAACAAGCCAGAATGTCTGCCTCCTCTGCTACGCGAGAGCTGGATGAGCTAATGGCCTCCCTGTCTGACTTCAAAGTCCAAAGCAATGTGAGTATGGTTCAGAAGTGGGTTGACTTTGGGTTGATTGAGGACAGTTATTTTTGGTATGTGTGGCTGTTTAGAGTTGAGCTGTACTGGATGCTTGTGCAGCTCTTAATTGTAGAAAGTTTTTTTTTTTTCGGTGTTTGCCTGTTTTTAGGTCTTATTTTTATGAGCAGCATTTCTGCAACATTGCAGTGACCATGCTTCTAGGCCTTTTTTTCACCTCAGTACAATATTTGTTGTTAGTATTTGTGATGACATCATTCATTTGTGTTAAAATAAAAAATGTTAGTAGTGTTTAAAATTTTTGAAGCGATGGTGTGTTTGACGATCCAGAATTAATTTGATAAAATAAGCTGAAACAAAGAATTTCTTTTGTAGTACAGTAACTTTCCAGGTTTTGCTTTGTGTGATACTCTTTATTGGCCTTTCTCTTTCAAACTCAATTCATTTTTTATTTTCTTGATCTCTTTCTCTTTTCTCTACCACTGTGTATGTCTTGTCTTTGTATGTACATTGCACCCTTCACATAATTGCACCTGATTCAGTCTGGCTCTCAGTTGTCTTTAAATCAAGATGCAGTTGACCCATTATTAGTAGCTGATTCACTGGTTGTCCACTCAATAACTAACCCACCTATAATGCCTCAGATTGGTTCCCCTGATAATCCTCTACCCTATAGTTACACTACTCCATCCTGTACACTACTTCCGCTTGAACTCCACATAGACGAAGATGGTGGTTCAGCTGTTGCATCTTCACCTCTTTCTGCTGTAGTAATAGCATCATCTAAGAGCCTTCAGTACTCTCAGATCCAACAGAAGGCTAATGATGGCACTGTCACTTCTGAGATCTCACATGTTGAGAGCTTTAATATTTCCCGTACTGTAAAATCCTCCAGTGAAACTGAAGTCGACACCCCCACTCATATAATAACTAAAGAGTCTGCTAGTCCAGGTCCTGCTGCCAGGAGCTCCAAACCATTGGTTGTTACAATGTCTAAAAGCCAGAGTCCCACTATTAAACGCAAGAGTCCCAGTCCTCCTGATGTTACATGTAAAAGCCTGGTCTCTAAAAGTCTCAGTCCTGCTCCTGTAAGTCACAGTCCACAAGCAGCAACAGAGAGGGATAGCCCTGTTAGCGTGTCAACCACCATGGAAACAGTGCCCAAGTCAGCTAGTCCATTAACACTTCCGAGACTTTCAAGCCCAATACCAAAGATTGCAAGTCCTTTAACAATTCCTAATATCTCTAGTTCTCCAGCTGTACCCAAGAGCTCCAGTCCTGAAACACTCCCAAAGAACACTTGTCCCAAGAGTCCCGCTCCAGTTATTGGGAAAACATACACATTTCCAAGCAGCAGCAGTCCCAGAGTGTCTCCAGTTTCAGTTGCCACTGTGCCATCAAGTAGCTTGTATGCACCTCTTACAGAAAGTCATGGAGGTGAAGTGCTGGGTTTAACGTGGCCATGCCGGGAGCCTTTTTTGGACGATACTTTAGAGAAACTCTTATCAACTGACTCCACTCAACCGGGTGAGAACCAGCCACTGGCTGCTTTTGTGCCCGGGGAAGAAGACAGATCTTGGGAGGAGGAAGATGGATTTTATCCAGATCTCAGCCTAGAGGGAACCCTGACACCCATGACTGAGTCCAGCTGGATGGATGAGTGCTTTACCCCCTCCACCTGCCCTGGGACTCCAGATGCAACGCTGGACTTGCCCATACAGCAGCCCTCTGCTGTCGAGCGTCTGTCTGCTTCTGGTCAAGTAGGAGGCTCCGCTTGACTCTTCCAAAATAAGCTGCTGGCGTGAATCTATAGAGGATTTAAGACCCTATGTGGGCTTTCATTTGGCCATGTGGCTAAGATATAAATTGTATTTGACAGCAATGGCAGAAGCGTTGTATTAATTGTTCAAGCAAAATGCTGAAAAGTAAGCTTATTTTGGGCAAGCAGCTCTACAAGTACTCGAGGAGCTGTGCAATAGTACAAACATGTCAAGATGAGGAGAAATTCCTCAGTCTCTGTGGTGTGATGCATGTGGTGTCATATAGCAATTACAGAATGGCTTGAGGGAGAAGTCTCCCTGTGGAGATCAGTTGTGGCTGATCTTGAAAGCTTTGCTGAAAAAATGTCTCCGCACGCCCCCACTTGCTTCATTGACATTGCTGTGTTAGTCATAGCACCTGACATGTCATGTTCAAGCTTTTAATCACTGACACCGCCAATACAAAAAGACCCATAGTCCACAGTAAAAGGGTTTTTTTTTTTGCATTTGCACGTGAATTTAAAATGCACACTAGAGCTCTGTGGGTTTAATCTTTGGCCCTGCTTTAGCATGTGCAGAGTTTTATGAGGGCATTTTGTGATAGACTGGTGTTTTCCGTCGAGCATGCCTCGCCATGGATTTCCGGCAGGTTTTATGTTGATATTAAAGAATGAGCCTGTGCAGGAGGCTGATGCTCGGCTTCTGCGAACAAAAATCAATTAAATATGCCTGACAGAAAAACTGCATAGCATTTTGACCCCGGCCGCTGCGTGAGCGTCTTTGCATTTGAGTGAGAAATCCTCTTCTGGGCCCATCCTGCTTGTGATTGATTTTGTTTTTTCTGGCGTATGGCACAATTCCAGCTTCCCACACCAACTTATCGTCTGCTCTCCAGCTCAAGTCAGTTATCCGCCGCACCAAAGAGACGTCCAACGTGCACCCAATGTACAGGGAGGGAATGTTGAGACGTAAAATGGGACCAATCATTATAAATAAAAGCAACTCGCAAGATCGACTTATTGAAGAACTGCAGGGGAAACTGGGGATCGGGCGGTTGGAGCGCAGGCGTAAACAACAGCCCGATGACTGGTTGACGGAGGGAGTCATCGTTACATCCAACCCACAGCGGACACGAGAGGAAGGGATTCAGCCTTCTGTGGATAAGGTAGCAGGATGAAGGTGGAGATGAAAAGCCTCACTGATGGTGTAGTTTATGCCCCTTTTGGCTTCTGATCACAGGATTAGCTGCCAGATATTAGATATTTATCATTTTTTTTCTCAAACTTAACCATAACATTTTTTTTTGTTATTGGTAAAACGTTTAGTCAGTTTCACTCTTTTGGGCCAATATAGTTTCACCTTTTTCCTTTTTTGTGTCTGATATTTCTTCTTCTTTCCTCGCTGCTTTCTTTTTCCTTCTTCCTCCCAGATCATCATCCCTCCTGAATCACCCGCCCCACAGAGAAAAGTCCTTCCCCCTCCGCTGTCTCCCCCAGCTCTCAAAAAGCCACCCCCTGTCAAGCAGACTCCTCCGCCACTACCTCCTCCTCCTCCAACCCCACCTCCTCCTCGTGAACCTACCCCTCCACCTCCCAAGGAACCTAGTCCTCCTCCCCTTCCTCCTCCTCCTCCCCCCCCTCCACCTCCTCCCAGGGAGCCCACACCTCCCCCTGTCCAACCTCCTCCATCACCTAGCCCTCCACCCAATCGGGTCACGCCACCCCCGCCTGCGAAGGTCTTTGTATCAGTGGGTTGTCAGACAGAGTACGACCCCATCTTTCCACCGATTCAGGCACGGATCACCTTTCTTCCATCCTCCTCTCTCACCTCATTCGTTCCACTTTCTGTCACACTTTGAGTTGTTTTACTTGAGCTTGTTTGTTGACTACTTGGATATGTATGGGCGCTAAGGAATTTGTCCGGTCACTCGTTCTGTTTTTGGCCCTCGGTGTCAAAACAGGTAACCTCATGAAGGCTTTGTCTGCAGTCCAGTCACAGGGGTGCTGACATTCAGGCTAGAAGGACTGAGCCCATATTCTAATTCTGACATCCAGTGGCGCCAAGAACTGTGTGTTAGAGTGGAGAGGAGAATTTAAGAGCTTAGAGGAAAGCAGAGTGTAACTCCCTGATATTCCAGTTACACTAAGAGTCCTGCCATGCACAGGAATGGAAGGATTGCAGCGCCGCTGAAACCTAATCTGCCGCATGACAGCACAGTTACCATCACAATTATAGCATGTCTCACAAGACTTAAGTCAACACGTCCCATTAGGTTAGACACCAACCTGTTGAAGCTGAATGTCTTATACCATCATGTTTTTAGAAAATATAGTGCTTTTAAGTAATTTGTGAGAACCTGGGATAACAGGTTGGCACAACTAGGATAATATGCCCAGGAAGAAGCCTGCGTTTTGAATTTAGCAAATGTATGGAGGTCGTGTGTGTGTGTGCGTGTGTGTGTGTGAGATACATGCATCGTAGGTGCTATTTTCTCCCCTAGTGGAATGTAGGAGTCATGAAGTTCCAATGACCACACCACCTGAGAAGGTCTGTGTTTGTAGCCAGACACATTTACACATATATGTTAATATTAGAGAATCGTCACATTGTTAACATCTAGGTGTTCTAGATCTAGGTATTTTGCCCATTAAAATATTGGCGCTCAGACCTTATAAGTCATCAACACTACAAAGACAACAGAGAGGCTGACTTATAGCACACAGGTAGCCATTGTAGCTTCCACTGTCTGCATCCACCTGTTGGTCAAAGCAAATACACCTCTAATAATCCTATAAAAAACTATATACTATAGTTTCTGCACTTTAGCGTTGGGTTCAGTTTTCGTTCCTGGAGGTTTCTTTGTAGTTTACATGTTAGTCTCACGTGTGAAGGGTTTGTGGTTCAAAGCCAGGAGGAGACACAAATCCCTTTGGGGCTGCATCAGGAAGGCATCCGGTGTGAAAATCAAATATGCCGAGCCATCTGCTGTGGTGAGCCCTTGTGAATAAGAGGGCAGCGTTTTGAATTAATAAACTCTCAGAAAATGTTATGTTTATTCTATATCGAGTTCAGGAAAGCACCACTGTGAGTTAAAAATTGTTCCTTTGTGATCTGAGTGCAGTTTAAATCCCAGTTACAAAAACAGCTACATGAAGTCATTCTATTAGGTTTACAAAATTGCCAAATTATGTCACATCACTAGGTAAGTGTGCAAGAAAAATGAAAACACAAAATGTAACATTGGTGCGATTCACTCACACTAACTACAGCCTGTTAATATTATACCGAGGTCATTTATCGAAGCATCTGTATGGTGTAATTAAACACTTTGGTTTTCCATCTCTGTCAGATCCAGTCACCGGGAAAGACTTCTCCCTCTCCTGCCCCCAAACCAGCCAACAAGCTGGACAACATGCTGGGAAGCTTGCAGTCTGACCTCAACAAACTTGGCGTCCAGACGGTGGCTAAAGGGGTCTGCGGAGCTTGTAAGAAACCGATTGCTGGGCAGGTAACAGCACAGAAACATTTAAACATACATGTATGTTAAACTTTAACTCGCCTATTTTTAGATACCTGTGTTCACAGGCTGTTTTTTTTTTTTTTTTAATGCACAAATACCCAATGGGATTAATGCAGTTTTCTGTTAATGGTATAGTGAAGAGAAGATTACACTTTAGATTTATTTGCACAATGAGTGCAGTGTTGGCTCATGTTTCACTTGTTTCTGGCTGTTGCTTAACCTCAAAGCCGCATAGTCTTTTAATAGCCCACCTTTAATTTAGTTTGCAGCCAATAAGTGGGGTAATAAATACAATGTGTGTTTCATTTCACCAAAGTGTAGCGTTAAGCTCAATATAAGTGCCTAAAGTCTTCTCCTCGCATTAGTTTTACTAACTTATCTGGATTTCAGCAGCAGCTTCTCCAGAAAAATGATATTCTGCACTGCTTTGAATTTAGAGATTCTCAATGTTTTCACAGGATTATAAAGATGATTTCCACTAATGTGAAGTAAGATAATTGTAAACATGAAGTTATAAATGGTTGTTCTTCCTTTTCAACTTTGAGTCGCAAACATCTGCTGTTTGCAGGATTCCCTTTTCCACTCGCATGCTCTGCTGCAGAGATTTTCTCTGCTGAGCCAGGTCTTTTTTCTTTGCAGCTCATCACTTTTTCATGCACTGTGTCTCCCCACACCAGGTGGTGACTGCCATGGGCAGAACGTGGCACCCCGAGCACTTCGTGTGCACCCACTGTCAGGATGAGATCGGCTCCAGGAACTTCTTTGAGCGCGATGGGCACCCTTACTGCGAGAAAGACTACCACAACCTGTTCTCACCGCGATGCCACTACTGCAACGGACCCATACTGGATGTTAGTAATGCATACATTAACACGCACACATACACACATACTTGCTTGTATACAGAGAATGGGCAGATAATATTTATTTATTTATTCATAACTTAATGGATGAGGGCCTTACTGGAAACAACGTGTTGGAAAGTGCTTTCTTTCTCAATCACTTACGCTGATAGTCAAGCATATAAATATAGCATGAATGCACAAAGTCCTAGAAGCAGTTGAAGCAAAGTGACTTCTAGTTTCCTCGTGCATGTAGGAAGTAATGTATTACTCTGTAACGTGTGAAGACATTACAGGTTAAAGTAACAGATGCTAATCATCCTCGTTCATATCCATTCATACAGCAGCTGTTGACTGAGTTTGATACATTCTTGGTGATTGGTTTGGTGTTTCTGTGTTCACTGGTTGGGATATAACTGAGGTGCACGGTAGGTAGCAGCTTTTGCCAAAACAGTAGAAAGAGAATCTAAAGTGAAAATAGATTTTGTTGTGTTCTCGGCTGGCTGTAGTGCAGTGACTGAGGCGATAGGAGATGCAGGTCTGTAAAGCTTTCCAAATTGCAGGGCTGCTTCCTTCATAAACGTCAATGTGTTGTGTGATTTTAATTGTTAAAAAAACTGAATAATAAAATGTGTCTTTTAACGATGCCTAATTAGCCAAGTAATGTCAGTATTTTGTTATAAGTATCGGATTGCAGATCTCAAATAACGTCCACAACACTGACGCACACAGGCCAACTCGCTTTTTTTGTTTCTGTTGTTTTCACCGTGACACACTCCCATTGGGGCCTTTTTTTTTTTTTTTCCCCTTTTTTCCCA
>VURO01007537.1:63787-78120 GCA_015108175.1 Pelvicachromis taeniatus
ACCCATTATTCACACTTGCACACGCATTATGCTCAGGGTAGTGCAAGGGAAGAAGACAGTGAGCAGTGGACCAGTATGAGTCACTTCTAAGGCTTTCTCATTGATACTTAAATAGTGTTTGACGTCTGCAATTCATCCAGCCTTGCTTGCTTCCTTCTCTGTTTTGAGAGTGTTTGAACTTAAGTCTTCCTTTTTTTTGTTTCATTATGAGTGAAGGGGTAGAATTTTATCTGTAGATATGTGAGACAACCACTGACATGAACAGTTCTACGTAGATAATGCTGTGAATATATAATAAATAACAGATACAGGGAGAGAGAGAGAGAGAATGTTTTGTCTGTTATGCATCTTTATTTTTAGCTGCTTTATTTGATCATTAGTTGCTCTTTTATTAATTTTGATTCACTTTGGTGATGCTCAGTTGCGTGCAGTTTTGTGTCCTGCTGTAATATCCTTTATTATCTGCTTGTAGAGATGATATATTGCATTTCTTAACATTGTCTCATTGCGCCTCCTGGTGGCAAAGCAGAGAAAGTTTTTGTAACAGTGGTTTATGGCAAGTATCTGTCGCTCAGCTGAAACTATGCAGTTGAGAATGTGTTTAGATTTTTTTGTTACATGAACACTGTGGGTGTTCCTCCACCTGAAGCTGTTGGAAAGTGCTTGAAGGCCTGAAAAGCATGAGCTCGAATCTACTGGTTCTTTGTGTGTTCATATTGGCTTAAAGCAGGGATGTCAAACTTATTATTACTTATCATTGTAGGCCAGATGTAGCCCACTTTGATCTTAAATGCGTCGGACCAGAAGAACTCAATGTGTTTGGCAAAAAAGTTTTTGCTAATTTACTGTAGACTCGCTAATAGTAGAAAAACAGCAACTTTCCTATCATTTACTCTTTTGTCTGTTTGTTAATATCTTTGGTGGAGTGTGAATGCCAATGGGTGTGGGCAATCTTTATCAATAGGATAATCTGTAAATCTTATGAAAATACAGGTAAAAGTTAAAATCTATGCACCCTTCACATTTTCTAAAGCTGTCCAGTGGGCCAGATACGGGTCTTCGCTGAGCCGATTCTGGCCCCCGAGCCTTATGTTTGACACCCCTTCCTTAAACCATTTACTTTCCCTTTTTGTTGACAGAAAGTAGTGACTGCTTTGGACAAGACTTGGCATCCAGACCACTTCTTCTGCGCTCAGTGTGGAGCCTTTTTTGGACCAGAAGGTACCAGCACACAGTCTTTGGCATGTGTTGAATTAAAACGCTTTCATTAGCATTATTATTACTATTGTTGTTATAAAAAGAAGAGTGCAGTGTGAATCAGTGACTCTTTGCTTCTCTTCTAGGTTTCCATGAGAAGGATGGAAAGGCATACTGCAGAAAGGATTACTTTGACATGTTTGCCCCTAAATGTGGTGGATGTGCCCGTGCCATCCTTGAGAACTACATTTCTGCTCTTAACTCACTCTGGCACCCTGAATGCTTTGTCTGCAGGGTGAGTCACCGGGTGTAACTGCAGTACGTTAGAATTAAGAAAAACCTCTCCGCAGAGCACTTTTGTCATTAAAAATATCTGCCGTGTCTTCCAGGAATGCTTCACGCCATTTATAAATGGCAGCTTCTTTGACCACGACGGCCAGCCATACTGCGAGGCCCACTACCACGAGCGGCGTGGCTCGCTGTGCTCTGGCTGCCAGAAGCCCATCACCGGCCGCTGCATTACAGCCATGGGCAAGAAGTTCCACCCCGAGCACTTTGTGTGCGCCTTCTGCCTCAAGCAGCTTAATAAGGGTACCTTCAAAGAGCAAAATGACAAGCCCTACTGCCACCCCTGCTTTGTCAAGCTCTTCAGTTAGACTCTGTGCCTGCGTGCCAATGTGTGTGTACATGCGTCTACACATTTAATGTCAAAGTGCACATGTGGATGTATGTGCACTTATATGTGTCTGTGTGCATCTATGAGTCAGTGGTTTTTCAGACAGAAGGCGTTAAGGTGAGAAATGTTTCCTGACTATTAACTCCTGATACTGGAGGGACTTTCCGGGTTGCCCAACCGCTCAGGTTTGGCCTTTCACACTTTTACTAAAGAGATTTTTAACAGAGCCCAAAGAGATTTTCATTTTGTTCCTGTGCTTGACAGGATAAGGGAATTTTTTTTTTTTTTAATTTCCTCTTCTGTGTGTGTGTGTGTACATAAGTAAGCATATGAGAATCAAGATAAGAGCCCTGATTTGTAAATGATTTTCGGCTCCCGCTGCAGGGCAACATCCTGCATCGTGTGGCGGTGAGTCTATGTTGACATGGTTTAATGCAGATATGTGACAGCTGCTTGATTGCATGGACCACAGAGTGTTGACTTACGCAGTTTTAATGTATGTGGCAATGAGTGTTTAAAAAAATATGTATTTTTCTAGATTTGGAAAACATTGAGGTGCCATTTAAAATAACTATGAAAACTCCCCATACGTACATGTATATGTATATGGAGCGCATATGTACACAGAGACACACACTGAACCATTTCTCCTTCACTTGTTTAAAATACTCGTCCATTCTCAGCACACGCCAAACAGCAGCTCTCTTGATGAGACCATCTTCAGGTGCATTTTCTAAGTTGGTCCTCCTGACATGAGTTCTTGTTTTTTCTACAGTTTTTCTATGGAAATGAACGCAGGTGTTTTCACAGTTTAAACATAGGTTACTCACATTTCTGCTCACATTTGTAGCGTGATGATTTCCCAATAAAAGTGAAATCAAACAGAATATAATCCTATTGGACGTGTTTGCGGAACTGGTGCCACCTCAGCGTGTGTGTTCTTTACATAAACAACGTACAGATGAAATCGAACGACTACAAACAAAACCGTAGGTCAATGAGGACTGTATATGTAGTTTGGCTGACATTGTGAGAATTTTTATATATTTTTTTAATTTATGAGAAAAAAAACAAGCCAAAACGAAGCTGATTTCACTGTTGTTTACATCCAGTTGCCACACAATAAACGAAAGCTAATTTTATTGAGAATAAGCGATGTCTCATTTCCACATTTCCCACATTTTGACGTTGCTACTAGCGTACATTTATCACTGTTTTTAATGTTATTAATAAGGCCGGGGTAAAGATTTAAGATGTGTTTGTCCTTTTCATTTCAATGCATGCTAACTTCTTATATGTGGAGTTTGATCAGCACCAGCTGCCAGTTGCTGTTACAATCAGAATCTAAATTTGTACACGTGTGAAACGCTCGACTCGGTGACACAACTGTGTTTTGTCACCGTTTTGATGGAAATTGATCTATTTTTGAGCTGCAGAGGCTCGCCCTGATATGCAAAGAGCTGGCTCTGTTGACATGTAGCCTGACAGTAGTTTACCCTGGTCTCATTCCTTCGCACACACACACACACACACACACATGCACGTGTATACCAGCTTGGATTCCAGTGTATCAGTATTTTCTTCAGTGTTTTTTTAATATGAATTATGATCCTGCTGTCAGAGTGATATTGCTGCAAAGCTCACAGATGTGACGGTTAGCTGGTCAGAAAATTATGACATGAAACCACGCCAGGGCCAAGCCTTTAGCTAAATTCACTTAATGACTTTTTCAGCTTTATTTGAATTGTACCTTCTTCTTTTTTTTGCCACATAAACATTGAGTTTTCTTTTTGACATTAATCTCTAGAAGTTTAAATCTATTAATACACAGTATTCATATCCAGTTTGCTTTTACTTTTGAGAAAATATCTCTTGTGCCAAATGTGTCAATGCAATAAGGTCTTATACACTGTGGAGTTCTCAGCCTTTTTCTGTGATTGGGCTCCTTTTGGGCTGAACTCTGGGAGGGCTTCATCTGCTGTGGTGCATCTTAACCCCAAACTATACACTGTAACAGACAAGCCGAGGTGAAGCCTGCTGTACCGAGTCATTCAGCAGACACTGTGGTGTTCACCTGTAGCCGATTGAGAGTACTGGATGTAGCGGGGGCAATGTCGATGTTCCATTACAGAGCTGAGTCTTCAGTTAAAATGAGAATGCCTCCTAAAAAGAAAATGAATTCTGCTCATGTATATTTGTCTTCTTACAGGATATTGCCTTATAGTTTTTGCTTCTTTCAAGGAATTCATGAGAGAAATTTAAGCTTTTTACTGTTAATGCCGTTAAATCGACTTTGCTTTTTAAGTGGAGACCTTCATGTGATCTTTTCTCTTTGTGGGTTCGGCGTAAGCCTATGTGGGTCCTGATTCTTCTGCAAATAAAATATCAAATATATATTTCTGTTTTGTCATTTTTACACTGTTTGCACAGTAACGTGCAAAAGTCTTGAGTCACTCTCCATTTCTTTATTTTTTTGCTTTCAAGGAGTCAGACTTGTATTTTTTTTTTATTTTTTTTTTAAGTTGTCTTGTCTAAAATAGTAGCTCTCCAATATTTCTGAAGGCCATTTTCAGAGGAATGATTTTTTTTTGTTTTGTTTGCTAAGCCACTGACCTACGAATCATTCAAGCATATAAAAGCTCCTGGCTCAATAGATGAACAAATGTATGTTTAGGCACTTTGTTACAAGCAGCCTGCTGAAAAAAACATGTGTTCCCATTTCTTTAGTCGAATCTATGAAAAATGCCAAATACAGGTACCAAGTAAAAAAATGTTTTCACAATAATAAGCATGCCCTTTGAAAAATTGAAGAAACTGGGCAAGGACAAAAGAAGTGGCAGGCATAAAAACTATCTACAGAAGATGAACAGTATCTGGAAGTAATGCTCTTAATAAGTAGGATGAAAGCCAGCAAAGACCAGACCCTTTAGGTGAGCCATCTACTGTTCACTGGTCTCATCAGAAATGGTCTGAGTGGAAGGGCGACTGTCAAGAAACCATTCTTAAGGAAGGGAAATGGCAAGCATTCATCAGCTGGAGTGATAAATCCAAACCTTATTTTTTGGTTCAAATAATCAGTATGCATAAAGGAGGTAAGGAAATAAGTACAGCGATGTGTGCCTACAGCCTTTTGTAAAACACAATGGAGGCTCTATCGTGATTTGGGGCTGCATTTGATGTTATGACTCTTCAAAGCTGATGGAATTATGAATGCAGCTAAGTTTTGATCCATGCAGTACCATCTGGAAAGTGTCTGATTAGCAACGGCTTGAATTTTCAGCGTAACAGTGATGACACACAGTGTTAATGCAATAGCATGCTTGGATAGTGTCCCATTATATTTTTGTTAAAAAAGGAAAAAAAACAAAACAACAACAACAGTACAAACTCTGGTTTTCCCTTGTATACTGAATTTTCATGTTTCAATTAATTGCCATTTTCTATTGCCAGAAGAAATTTTAGGCAGCATTTTACAAGCTCACAGTGTGTACGTCTAACAATTTTTATTTCACATTGTCAAAGGGATCATCAGAGTTGGTAGGCAACATTTAAGCTGGTTCTACCCTTTCAGCTTACAACCTTAGAACAGGTGCATGTCTGCTAAAATAATTAAATATATATAAAAAAAAAAACATTTTAATTTATTCAAACCTCTTTTAAGAGGTCGATTCCCCTGAATAAGTTATATAATCCACGGTATGACAAGGCATTTCGGATTCCTGAGATTAAATAAAACGACCTCAAAAAAGTTCAGTAAACATCGATTATGAGCAAGTATCCATGTTTCCACTCTACAAATAAAAAAAAATAAAAAAAATCACCAGGTCAATAAACTTGGCAAACACAAGGACATGACAGTGCATCTCTCTGGTAAGGAAAGGTTCTGATCTGAAGTCTGAAGTCGGTGAGCGCTTGAAGCTTGCCAGTGAGCGCAGACAGCTGTGGAGTGCTGTCCAGAATCTCCAAGTATCTGAGATCTTGCAGGTGATGAAGCTGCAAGAAGTCTTGCTCCGGCACACGTTCGTGGCGTATTTTAAGACTTTTGAGCTTTGGAAACAGCCGTGGGATTTCAGCGGTGTGAGCTCCCAGATGTGAGGGCCAGGGGTCTATATGGAGGTGAAGGAGATTTGGCACCTGCACCGCTATGGCGGCCATGTCCTTGGACGTGATTCCTGCAATACACAGCGTGAGACTGGTCACGGTGGCTGGAATGGAGGTGATGTACTTATTCACCGGGGGGCCCTTAACGATGATCAGGGTTGAGAGCTGAGGTAGGTCATGCAACCATGTTTTGAGGCGACAAGGAGACAGTGACCACATTTCTGGAATGTCGTGATGTGAGTGCTTGAAGAAGACAGCCAGACTTTTCAGGCCAGACAGGAACTGCAACCCATGTGCCGGCAATGAAGGATCCATGCAGTCGATGAGCTCCAAACTGGTCAAGGCTAGTGCACCAGTGTCCCCTGAGGGACCTGGACTTGGCTTAGGATCACTGTGACGATAGGTACACAATATATGCACACCTGACAAGGAGAGATGCTTCAGTTTAGGCAGGCACGCGAGTGTGGAGTGCAGCATCCACATGGTTTCTCCAACGATGCCCACCTGATGACAGATCAGAGATTCGAGGTTTTTAAACTGGGACAGCACAGAAATGAATTTACTCACTGATGTGGTGGGGAACATAACGCCACACATGCTTAAGCAAGTCAGCGTCTCGGGAAGAAACAGTGGGAATCTGGAAATGTCTAACAAAAGATCAGAGCAACTGCTTCTTAAAATCAGACGTCTCATATTAGGGAAGTCCTTCAAGCAGCTGAAGCACTCCTGGGAGCTTTGGTCCATTACCACCGTGGTGAGGATAGGAAGGAACAGTGCGAGCTGTTTCCAGTGTTTCACTTTGGTGCTCTTCATCACCGCGCTGGAGATTTGTCTATAACGAAGAATGTCCCAGAACTTCCTGTTGTATGAGCCGTTTTTAAAATCTAAAACCACTGTCCAGTCTTTCCACAGAGATCGGTGATCGACAATTGTTTTGAAATACTTGCAGGTTGCCCGGACGTTGAACTTTTCTGCCGCTGACAGATATCCAAAGACATTATTCCAGACCTCAGGAGGCAGCTTCGAAGGCTTCTGTGCCATCATACGCGGGTTCGATAACACCGTCTCACTACTTCAGAAATCCTCCAAGTACAGTGCCATAAACCACGCTTTCTGCTTGAAAAATGCCACGGAAGTACTAATATTGACGTTAGAGTGATTGACACTGAATTTACCCAATAGTTATGAAGGTGACGCCCATAGCTAAGTTGTGATTGGTTAACTTTTTTAATACATATCCCTCTCGCGCCCGTCCTCTTCCTCTTTCTTTCACGCGACCCTACAGTGTGGTAAGGTTATTTTTCTTGGTTGTTAGTAAAACGAAATACTCAGTCGTTATAGGATTAGACCAAATATTAGTTTTGTATTCGTGAGATAAGCATTTACACCACTTAACGAGATATATTTTGTATATTTTAAATGTTCAAAAAGTAATTTAGCAAAGAGAGGCCTGTTAATAGAGCGCTAGGGTAGCTAACTATTAGCCGACTAGCCTTAGCTATCGGCCACATGTCAGGGGTGTAATGTACTAGCCGAATTCAAAAGTACCACTAATATCCTTATTTTTCGTTCTGTGTTTGTAGATACATCCTTGTCTTTAAACCAGCTGTGTAGCGATCCTTGGAAGCACTGCAGAGATGCCCAGGGAAGACAGGGCCACGTGGAAGTCCAACTATTTTTTGAAAATCATCGTGAGTACCTTTTAACATAAGTGCGCTAGGTCTTTGTTTTTATTCCATAGATACATAATGAAATTTATGTGACGCACAGTGGTGTATTTACAGCAACTTTTGGATGACTATCCAAAATGCTTCATCGTGGGAGCAGACAATGTGGGCTCCAAGCAGATGCAGACCATCCGCCTGTCCCTGCGTGGGAAGGCTGTGGTGCTGATGGGTAAAAACACCATGATGCGCAAAGCCATCCGTGGCCATCTGGAGAACAATCCTGCACTGGAGAAGTGAGTTTACTGGGAACCTTTGTTTTATGATGCATTGAATTGTCAAGTTTTGTGTAGCAGGTTAGTTACGGTGCAGCTTGTGTCGTGCTGTATTGTCGTTCCCCCTGCTAAAATTAACTTGTTTCCAGCTATCCCTGTTTGTCTACAACCCATTGACAGCCAGGGACGCAAGGTCTCAGACATCCGATAACTGCTCATGTTTGTAGAAATGCTAATCTACTTGTGTAACTTAGTTTATCCTGTGATTTGACAGGCTCCTGCCCCACATTAAAGGTAATGTGGGCTTTGTCTTCACGAAGGAGGATCTGACTGAGATCAGAGACCTGCTGCTGGCCAACAAGGTGAGAGCTCTAAAGGATAAAATTGACATTTAATTGTTGGGGCAAGCATAATCTTTTAAAGTCAGTGTTGTGCACCACTTTAATTAGAAAAATAAACAGGTACAGGTACTTACAGGTAATTTAATCATAATAAAGTAATGTTAGATCTTGTCAATGTGCAGGATAAGTTACAATGCAGCTTTTGCAGTACTGCATTGTCGTTCCCCCTGCAAACAGTAAATTGTTTCCTCGCTATACCTGTCTGCCTGCATCTTGTGGCTGCCAGGGACGTAAGGTTTCAGACACCATAACCTGAGTAGTTAAGACCTAAAGATTTAGCTCTAACAAAGTGGTCTAAGCATTACCCTCTATTGTATTCCAGGTACCTGCAGCTGCCCGTGCTGGAGCCATTGCCCCTTGTGATGTGACGGTGCCGGCCCAGAACACTGGTCTTGGTCCTGAGAAGACCTCTTTCTTCCAGGCTCTGGGTATCACCACCAAAATCTCCAGGGGAACCATTGAAATCTTGGTGAGTTTGATAATTATACTGTTGAAGAAACTGTTTTACACACAGCGATTTCTCACACTGCTAACGTGTACTTTAAAAGGGTAAGATTTGAAAACGTCTGCATCCACTAATCACTCTGTATGTCTGTTTGTCCACCAGAGTGATGTTGGTCTGATCAAGATTGGAGACAAGGTTGGTGCCAGTGAGGCCACGCTGCTAAACATGCTGAACATCTCTCCATTCTCCTATGGACTCATCATCCAGCAGGTTTATGACAATGGCAGCGTTTACAGCCCTGAGGTGCTCGACATCACAGAGGCTTCTCTGCATGCCAGGTTCCTGGAGGTGAGAATTGGCTGTAATAAATTAATTTGGCATGAGTTGTATCTGAATTTTCAGTTTCTCATAAGTTATTTTGCTTTCTCAGGGTGTGAGGAATGTTGCTAGTGTGTGTCTGGAGATTGGCTACCCCACTTTGGCTTCTGTCCCCCACTCTGTCATCAATGGCTACAAGAGAGTCCTGGCTGTTGCTGTGGAGACCGACTACTCCTTCCCCCTGGCAGACAAAGTATGGTTTTCCAGTTTTCAAATGGCTCTTGTTGTTCTAACACATGATGCCTGGGTTGGATTTGAAAGTGAACTTTTGCATTAACAGAAAACTAATGACGCTCTTCTCCCTCACAGGTCAAAGCCTTCCTGGCTGACCCATCTGCGTTTGCTGCCGCAGCACCTGTAGCAGCTGCTGAGACTGCTGCAGCTCCAGCTGCTGCTAAGGAGGAGGTCAAGGAGGAGTCTGAGGAATCAGATGACAACATGGGCTTCGGTCTGTTTGACGACTAAAATACAACAAACACCACGTCAAATAAGAAACCTGATTCAATAAAAAAAAAAAAAAAAAATTAAGATCCATGTGCTGGTGTTTTCTCTTTTTGTTAGAAAAATTAAAAGGAGATTGTAGTAGTCTTTCTGGTTGAAATTGACACTTTGTGGTTGAAGTTTATAAATATAAACTCACATATATTATATTTATAATACGTTTATAAATATAAACTTCAACTGGGTCTCTTTTATAATAATGGTTCAAGAGCAAATGGACTGTAGAAGACATGTAGACTGATGGCAGAGCGCCTCATCTTACAAGTTAACTTTAAAAGCTTGTATGCCCAGATTGGGTTTACAATCTGGGCATACAGATTGTAAGCCCAATTGGTGGTGTTGGCCAAATTAAGCACGAATTTGGCCAACACCACCTGTCACACTGTCTATTAGTGATGGGTCCTGTGTGTCGGGTAATCTCTGGAGTTTTAAGCGTGTATCAATGCTTGCATTGATTACGTATGCAGTGACGTTCGAGGCCTCGCGGGCAGTCCGTACCACGTAACTGGTTCGCGGCAGATTCGAAATAAAATGGGCAGCAAAACACAGCTGATTCCCCAATCACAACACCGTTGTGGAATTGGATTAAGTACGTGTTACATAGTTACTTGAGCATTTCTTCTTCAATGGAAGCTGCTTCATCTGTGCCCTGTGAAAGGGTATTTTCAAAAGCAGGAGAAATCCTCTCAAAAAAGAGGAACTGTCTGAAGCCCAGCACTGGGGAAAAGCTGCTATTTTTGAATAAAAACAAATGAAAACTTTATAAGGTATGACAAGGCATTTTGGATTTGCTGTTATAAAGTCACAAGCACATTCACATCACAACTCCCTCCATATTTGTTTAAGCTGTCAATGTGTTATACACGAATATTAATATATAAAATATAACTAATATTTAGAGTTTAGTTATTAATTTCATAAACAAAAGTAATTTCTTCATTTATTCAACTTGAAGCGCCACAAACTAGTTTGTGTCATTATCCAGATGTACATAAGCATGATTACACAGTTACACAATCATACCAAAACTCTGTCCTGATAGTTTCCACTTTCTCTTTTGTATTAGACATACTGAGACAATATCCGGGATAAATAACCATGAAAATAACGTATTTATTCAGTTTAGAGGTTTACACATCACATCATTGTAATCATTGAGCCTGTTTCACCTGAATTGTCCACTTGATGGCGCAGTGGAGCAAATGAATCATCACAATGCTTCGAACTATGAGTCGACCAGTTGGATGGAAAGCTTCAGTTCATCACGAGGCCTCATCTACCCATCACTAGAACAAAGTGGTCTTACCTCTCAAAAAAGAAAATCCAACTGCAGCTTGCCGCCAAATCAACTTTTTTTTTTCCCGGCAGATTTGAAGTCTTGCGCATGAGCAGGCCCAAGGCACGAAATCTTGTTATTCTTTGTTTTTTTATGACCTCTGTTGTTGCATTTCTGCCCCCTTGTGGATAGGCGAAGTATATCAATCCTAATTAACTGAAATTAAATGTTGTGTTCAAGTAACACATTAGGCTTCTGTACAGACAATAATAGACACAATTACATTATTAGAAAAACATATTTTAACTTAACAAAGACATATATTTTAAATAAAATGAAAATAAATAATGAATATAAACTGAACAATTCATCCCATTCATTTTTTTTAGTGCACATCAAAAGGAGCCAGTTGAAGTGGTTCTGGCATTTGACAAGGATGCCTCCTGGGCGTCTCCTAGGTGAGGTGTTCTGGGCGTGTCCCACCGTTAGGAGGCTTCAGAGTAGACCTAGGACATGATGGAGTTCCCTTGGATAGGTGGCTGTGGAGAGGGAGGTCTGGAGTTCTCTGCTTAGGCTGCTGTTCCTGTGACCCAGCCATAGATAAGTGAAATAAGTAGAGCAAATATAACTTTGTGTTCTAAAGAATATGTTTGTTTCCTTGCAGGACACCAGAAGAAATGAGGCCTCGTGAGGTCATGGGCCCACCACTAGATGGTGAAATGCATTGATTGACAGGCCCATGGTCAATAAAGGGTTAAATACTGTAATTTGCTGACCTGTGATTTGTTCATTAGATATTTGTGTTTAACAAGCAGCTGAACAGGTGTACCTGACAAACAGTGCGTATCCCTCAGTGTTACTGGGTTGTTCCACACTGACACACTTGTGCCTCACGCTATGTTTTTGTTAAGTATGTCTATTCACTGTAGACATTACATATACCTTCTCAAAAGCAAAGTGTTCAAATAATGTGTGTGCTTTTAAACACGTGTGTCTATTTAAAGACTACACAATCTGTGTTAATTATAATTATACCACAATCTCTTGTGTCAGAATGTTGTGTTAAATATACATAAACAGGATATGTAATCAAATAAACACCCTCCCCAAACTAGTTGCATAAATTTCAGGCGACATTTTTAAAATCTGACATGACATAACATACGGCTGCTATAACCATAGAGTTCTTCATATATAGGAATCTCTACCTCGGAAAACAAGTTTGATGCTTATTCAGATTTCTGGGAAAAATGGGCCAGAATTCAGAAATGTCAAGGAACAAAATCAACAATGAAACAAGCACCACCCCCACAACACAAACCTTTGCTTATTCTTTGGTCAGCATTTACTTTACAGGGAATGGTATTGTATTTTCTGTATAATCATTTGGTTTTCTTTGTTTGTCTGTTTTTTTAAAACATGCTTTATGAAGTTTGTAGTTCAGTAAAAACAAGGGGAAAGTCCAGGCTGTTGTTTATGTGCTCAATTAAAACCCATTTTAATACTTGACATAATTTTGAGTATAATTACTGTTTTGTGTGAGGATGCATTATTTGTGTAGCATTTATTTAATTATTTAGCAATAAATATGAAGTAAAAAGTTTTGATTACAAATGTGATTTTTACAAAAATAATGCTTGTTCAACAGATCTAACCTGTTACTGTAAAGTTCATAACAAAGTCATATTTACCAGATATTTAGAATCCGCATATATCATTTCCTTTGTGCCCACATGTTGTCCAACAATGGCAGTAAAAAACATAGTGTTAAAATAGCTCTATATAGCATTGTCTCTTTAACCTTAAGATTAATCAGGAAGGAGAGGTCAAAGGTCAATTATCTTAATGGGTTCTTGCTAGACCTTATGACATATACACAGCACAGTTGTAAGAATCATAGTTTCTAGGTTCTAAGGCTTTTTGTCAATTTTCGATCAATAAATGATCAAGTTGATCTTGACGACCACAAATTTTAATGGATTGTCAACATGACCCCACTCTGCAGCCCTACAACCTTTTAACATAAGTCATTTAAAACTTTTGCAGTGATCCTGCTTACAGAGCATTTTACAAGGTTGATTTTCATGCTAAAGGGTCGCTCTGGCTCAAGTTAGGGACGGGGTAGCTCAGTAGGTAGCGTGCTCGCCTCATGATTGGAAGGTCGGGGTTTGAATCCACTGAGCTGGAAACATAACCTCAACCAATGCTAAGGCTAATAAGCACAGCTAGCCTTTTAGAAACATTTGCTAAATGTCATTGCTAACTGTACTGCAGCATGGGAGTAGCCAGAGCGCCAAGTTATTGTTACCTTGTAATATTAGCATGAGCTATATGCTAATGTTATTCACTCAAGCAAACGTCTCAGTTACTGACTTGCTGCTTTCTAATATCTATGTTCATTTCTGGACATACCAACACGCCTGCATGGTTATTATACATCACACATAAAGGGTGACAAAGGCAGTAACTACAAATGGCCATAAATTAAATATAAATCACATTGAGGTGGGATCCAATCATATCATGTGTGCGCACACGCACGTTCACATCCAGGGTCTGAGGGTATATAAAAGAAGCACGTTCCACTCGTCACTTTAGACTTGCTCTTGAACTTGGACTTGTCTTGACCTGCTCCAAACTCAGCCCGGTGAAAGAAAACTTTTGGCGACTATTGAAAGCGGTTTTATTCGAGAGACGAACAACAACTGCATCGTTGGATCGGATTCATCAAAGCAGCAAAGTTTGAAGATGGCTGGACGTGGACCCCGACCCGTTGACAGTCACCTGGACTCCCCTGCGGGTACAGTTTTGGATTTGTTTAATTGTTTTAAGAATCGCTAAATGACTATAATAGTTTCCAGTGTGAATATCAAGTTTTTATGTGATCAAAATAGATGTGTTACAAGAGTTTCCCCGTAAATTGTTTGTACGCTTTAAATTTTCGGGAGAGGTGTAGAATTTATTAACGACTGGTGTGTGAATTTGATAAAGGTGTTACTTTGATTTGAAGGCTTCAAATTTGACACTTTTATTTCAATGAAATTGTTAAAAAAAAAAAAAAAAAACCTTAATAGACTAAAATTCGTAAAATGCCCCAAATCAGTTTCTGTGGTAACAGCATCTCCCTGACGTCAGGACGCCAGAACTTACAGGTGTAAACTCACCAGATCCCGGTCCCCTGTAGGTCCTAACATCCTTTCCTTATTTAAAGAAACTATAACTTTTTCCCAGATACAGAACGCAATAATAAAATAATATAGAAAAGAATATTTAAAAACAGTAATCATAGTACAGCAGTAACAATGGTATTAAGACCTATGTTATGTTACAGTAATACTTTAATATATCTTATTATCTAGCAGACAGATATATTGTATTACAGAGGGATAGCATGTGGTAAAAGATTTTGTGTATATCTG
>VURO01007538.1:12472-56007 GCA_015108175.1 Pelvicachromis taeniatus
GTGTTTAGGAATAAAAGGAAGCTCTAGTTCTTCAAAAATCACTCAAATGAGCTGCATGCTCGTCCATCAGGAACAATAGCTCTCACTCTCTCTCTCTCTCTCTCTCTCTCTCTTACACACACACACACACACACACACACAGAACCTGTTTACGCCCTCAGTCCCAGTCATCCACGTCTGTTTAAAGACCCACACCCATGCAGACAGCTCAGCCACAATCCACCATGACAAAGGAAAAGAGCTGAGCGTGGGATATAAGGCTGCCACTGGCTGCCAGAGTGTGTCCAGCACAGTGATTTCTGCAGATTGCAGCAGTTTGAGATAAACCCCCTTCTGTCTGCTCACTATAGATGGGACCCGGGTGGGTGGGGTCATCATTGGTGCGTGCAGTGACTGGGGTGGTGCTGGAGGGTGGTGTCTGATAAAGTCTGTGTGACTATATACACCCTCCCCCCATCCAACATCAAAACAGTCTGTGTGTTTGATTAATACTACCCTCATTAAAGCTGGGTAATTGAACAGGGTCTTTCTCTGCGCTGCAGCCCTAATAAGCTGAAGAAACAAGACTGAGCATTTATTTCAGATACGGCATGTCAAACAGATCACAGACATGATATGTACTGCATTGTGTCCACTTTGCGAATTAATTCAAAACCCTCCCAGTTAACTGAACATATAAATTGTAAGAAAAAGGCACATTTGCAGGTGCTAATGCAAAATAAGCCTGCAATTCCTCCCCTACAGGTGCCTTCCTGTTATGTCCTACACAACATGAAAGGCTGACCTGCAGTGGAGATGGGTTGCAAAGAGGCTTGCAGACATGCAGCAATTGTAGGTAAGTTAAAGCAAAACAAAAACAGATGTCACTCATGAGATTCAACTGCTGGTAGAATGATGAGCCAGGAAGCTTGAGCAGTGGCCTGCTTATACTAATGCTATGGTCAGTTTATTTATATTAAATCTTGAGTTTAGTTTATCTAAAAAATATATATTTTTGCTGTGTTTAATCTGCCCTAGTTGCTGCCTGTATGTCAAGCAGGAGGAAAAGAGGAAGACCACTGTGAAGATTCATCGATGTAATGAAGGTCATGCAGAGGGTTGGTGTGTTGATGTTAGTGACAGGGAGACATGGAGGCAGGTGATTTGCTGAGTCAACCCATAAAAGAAGTAGCCAAAAGGAGTAGTAGCTGCCTTTATGTTAAGTGTGACCAGTGTTGAAAGTATATACAGTAGATAGACTGTATAAATCAGCCAGTCTTTACCCACAGCAGTGCAAACAGATTTTTCAGAGGGGTAACAACACATTTCTACCTAAAACATCTTCCCCTTTTCATTCCCTCTTTGTATTAATCAGCCTCTAGACTTTGAGCATATTGACGAGTAAACCAATCTAAATAGACTCACACACTGACATAATTATCCTGAAAAATCTGGGGAGACTTTATGAGCTCAGTCTAAGTTTGCCCTGTACATGTTAAAGAAAAAAATGCTGCTCATCTTGCTCTGTAATTGCAAAGTGGCAGATGTGAAATATGCTTGTCATTTCCGAGCATCCCCATATGCCGTATTTGTCTCTCCGCATCCAAAGTCAACCAAAACTGTATTAGACCAACAAAGAAGAAAGTTCAGTTGCTGCAGTCTAGAGCCAGCGACACCCAGCAGGTTATACTCCGGTCAGCATGACCCACTAACAGATATTTTTATCTCCAGCACAACTTTCTGAGTTTTCTCCGGAGAACACCTATGCTATTTCTGGTTTGGTTCTTGCTCATCTGTCTTTGCTGTCCCTTTTCTTATCTCTGTTTCTCCCCAAACTAGTTGCTGGAGGTCACCCTGCTGTTCCAGTTAAAATTATATAATAATTAGACAGAATGAAACCAGGACACCAAGGAGCTGTGGTGCCACTATGGTGCAACGTGACTCATAGAGCGCACAGAAATTGGGACCGACTACAGGTCTGGACAAATAGGAAGCAAAGCTGAGTGGGGAGCTATGACACTTTTTTGTGGTTTGCAAATCAGAAGATGAGCAGTTTTACAGGCAGTTAATGTTTATGAATCCCATGATAATACTGTGGATCCATTCACTTTCTTTAGCGTTTTAAATATTTAGTATTTTTAGGAAGTCACAGCAGGCATGGCAGTCTACACATGATAACTGCTTTCTTTTTGCAACCACTGTGTTGTTTGTCGGACTAAATTGTTTTGCCAGACAAGCAGCCTGACATAAATCAAAAACTGAAATTGTTAATAACATTCAAGTTGATAAACCAATGTTTAAGTTGTGAATAAAGCACATACAGCATGTGAACCTTTGTATGTTCACATGCTGAACTCCTGCATACTTGTTAATTTCAAATTAACAAGTATGCAGGAGCAGTTGGACTGAAGATGAATGAAAAAACTATCAGTTCTGTACATGTACTAGCAGCTCCCTCTAGTGTGGGTTTTTATTTGAGTTTATGTTTGACTTTTAGTTTTACAGGGAGGATTGAGGAAGGGGATAGTTAAAAGTGAACTCTCTGTAAATGCAAACATTTTATTACCTTTCAAATATTAATCACAAACAAAAAATGTCAAATGCCAAAGTAATAATGCAATGCAATGTCAAAATTCAGATTTTCATCATTTATTTTACACAAATTGAAAAATAATTAACTTCAGTGACTAAATGAAATGCACAATTGTTGTCTTTAGTGCAAATAGTAAAGCATCGCCAACTGATATTACCTAACTTCCTAACTCTAGGAGTCAACCTCTCCCAACATGACTTTGACCAATGATCTCATGATCATCTGCATCTAACAGTGTGCAAGTGATGTGCAATATGGGGCAAAGGGACATTGTCAAGACAGTGTTTGGTTCCCCAGGACAGAAAAAATAAGACAAGGAGACTTGAAGTGGAGGAAAGAATTCGAAGGTAGAAAAGTAGGATAGTCTGGGAGATGAAGAAAATGGACAGAGAGTTTAGCAAAGACAGAAGTGGCAAGGGAAAAGGAGAAGTTGGACAGATGGGAGTAAATGTAGCCAGATGGGGACGCGCTCGTTTTAATTTGCGCCACCAGATGGCACTGTTCCTTTTAAAATATCGCTGTGAGTGCAAGATTGCGTTGGCGCCTAGTTCATGAGCACTGCTGTTTCCAGGGAATACAGGCTTATTATCTTGAGATAAATATATTTTCAAACTGTGTGTTTTGTACTCAGACAATACATAGGGTTATGTCCTTGATGTAACATATTTGGGTGGATGTTAAAAGAAGTGTGGAAAGCTGAGGATTGGATGTGAAAGAGGCCCACCTGACCATTTGTCCCTTGTGTAATCCTTTTTCTTGATCTTCTGCATTGCTGCACTGTTGAGATACGTTTTTTGTATCCTGACTTAGGATGGCCAGGGTTTGGGGGAAACTAAAGAAAGAGTCTCTGTCAGTGAGCTTCAGGCCAAAGGATCAGAAATGGGTAATAATTGTTTTGATTTGTGGAGCTAACAAGTCATATGTACACCGGTATTTGCCACAGGAGCACCACATCCAACAGCAATGGATCAACGTTCTGTTGATGAGTTTATTGATCAAGTATCACAAAGCCTCTCAAAACTAGAAACCCAGGCAAAGACAATCAGGTTGACATCATCCTCTCTCCCCTCCGGGGTTCCACACTTGAAAAGATCTGGTTATGTACTGAGGGAGAAATTTTCAGTTTTCTCAGAGAAGCCCAGTATAGCACAGCTGTTGGATACTTTTCACAGTCATCCCCAGCTGGAAGGTGAAGATTTATTTGAGTACTTGCAAACTGACCCAGATCCTCCACTCATCCCTTAAACAGAAGCCTGATGCAGTATCTGACGCAAAGATGGCAGCGAGAGAACAGTTTATGGAGGGAGTAAGAAATTCTTCACTGTAAACGGAGCTTCACAAGATGGTGAGAGACAAGACAGAGTGAATGCTTTTTGGTGTATTTCAGGAAGCTTTGCTTGGTCTCCAAAAGACAACAGACTTCTAGTGCCTAGTGGCACTAGAGTTGCTAAGAGCATGACATCACTGGCTGACAATGTAGTCGAAGGAAGTCACTCTATGTATAGAGATCAAGAAAAGCCATCTGCTACCTTAGATAAAATTGTTAAGGTGGTATGAATGTGGTAAGGAAGAGTGTTACAGTCAGAGAAAGATCCTAAAAATGTAAAAATCCCAGACTAAAGTTTCACTTCACAGAAGATCGAAAGCCTTTTTCGAGTGATTTTTTTGAAAGAGAAGTTGGTATGTGTCCAAAAGATGAAAATGAGGGCAGTGGGTTAAAGGCTAGGAACCTTTTGGATACAGGGATCAAACTTAGCTAACCTTCTGGAGTTTGTAGTGGTCTGGTGACTTTGGAAAGACTCATGCATGCCTCTGTGAATGCCTTTCAGTCTTTTCATGCTTGTATACTAAGACAACATATTAGTCCACATATCAACTTTTGAATACTTGGCATGTCTTCAGACAGTGTTACAAAGATTCAGGGACACAGGGTTAAAGTTCAGGCTGTAAAAATGTTATCTCTTCTGATCTAGTGCACATTTTAACATCAAATCTCAGCTGAGGAGCTAGGCATGGACCCAGCCAAGACAGCCACTGTGAAGCAGTGGCCAGTGCCCACCACAGTAAAAGACTGGGATGATTTCTTGGACTTTATGTCAAAAAAGTTGAAAGAGAGGCTTATGAGTGCTTCTCTCCTTGCTTATGATGATTTCTCGCTCTCATTTATTTTGGAGACGGATGCCAACAGCTTAAGACTGGGAGCAGTTCTTTGCCAGGTGCAGGGTAGCAGAAAACATGTCATAGCATATGCCAGTAGGAGACTGAGGAGTGCAGAAAGAATTAACAGAAATTACAGCAACAAGAAGTTAGAGCTGCTCGCTCTCAAATGGGCTGTGTCTGGGAAATTTAAGAAATATCTTTTGGGCTGCAAATTCACTGTACGAACAGATAACCACCCTCTGCCCCAGCCTTTGGGAGATGAAGATGAGTTTGATGGCTGTATATGGTTGACTTAGTAAGCACAGGTGTAAAGTGTTGTCAGGTCAGTAAGCTCGTGTCATGGCAGCTGAGCAAGACACTCACCTTAGAGACTCCCAGAGCAATACATCCACTCTGGCAGGTTACGCTAAGTAAGAGCTGTAACAAGTATCAGAAGGCTGACTCTACTATTGAGTCCTTCAGGCAGTTTTGAGCCCAAAAGAAAAAAGCTTCCCCATCACCAGAGAAAAGGTTTGGCTAAACCTTTGACTTCTCTGACAGTGGCCCCATGTCAGGAAAACTGAAGGATTACTGTATCAACTAATCAATGATGGGCATTTAAGAGAGTATGATGATGTGGATAAGTGGGTATAACAGCTCCAGAGATGTGTGCCCAGTAAGTTGCCGCAGCCCAAAACACGTGCTCTCATGAACCCTTTTCTAGCCACTAGACCTCTTGATTTCTGTACAGATGACTTCACCAAGTTCACGCCGACTTTCACATGACCAAATAGTGGTACATCTGCCAAAGTCCTTCTCTGAGAGTGGCTTATTAATTGGTACTGCATTCAGCTCAAAACAGAAATTTTGAAAATGGGGTATTTCAGGAGCTGCACAAGTTATGTGAGGTCAAGAAAACATTGAATCATTGTCAAGGTAACGCACAGTGTGAATGTTTTAACAGGCCGCCTCATGACCTATCACAACACAGCTTCCTACTGGAGAAGAAACACTGTCGGCCTGTGGTTTTTTCAAGAACTATTAAACGTGTACAATGGAGCTCCCCATGAAACGACAGGTGACTCACCACATTACCTCTGGTTTGGAGTGCAATCACACCTTCCTGTAGATGCCTTACTAGGTCAAAAGCAGGTATAGGAATTAGGAAAAGAATTATGGCTCATTTATGATATCATATTGGTTTATAGCTTGGACATAATTTTATCCACAGGTAACTGGCAATGGTGTGGTAAACAGATCCTTAGTGGAAAGGGCAAAGTCTCAGAGGGGTGGTGGCCAAAATTCAGTCCCTCTGGGTGCTGGGATGTGTGGTGGTAGCAATGAAAAGACAACTTGCAATGGAGTGTGAGGTCCACAGGATTTATTCCTTGCAGCGTTGTCTATTTTTCCAGTTTAATTTGTCCAGCAGTTTATTATGCAGTATGGACAAATGACATACAAATGTTAGTGCTCTTTGATTTACTGAGTAGAATTAGTTTCTTGTGTTCTTAAAATAATGGTGTGTCAAAGGTTCACAGTAGCAGTCAGCTATCCTAGAAAATATATATCCTATTATTATTCAATGTCAGACATGTAGGACACTGGGGTAGGAAGATGGGGTTCAACACTATGTGTGCTGCACTGTGTGACATTCTCTCTCCCATCTTTCTCTTCATCATCCTCCCGTTTTCTCTTCCTGTGTGTTGCCGATTCTGATGTAGAGGGTGCTGACAGTGTGCCTGCTTCATCAGTCATTGCCACTGCTGGCGGTGGTATCTGACAGTTCACTGATGGCCTGAATCAGTTATTGGTCACCTGGTCATTGTCATCATCATCCTCCTCCTCTTTTGGCCACTTCTTGGTACCGGGTTGCAAAGCACTAACACCTGGGCATCATTTTCAGTGTTACCCTCAGCTTCAGATTAATTCCAATCTGGCTTTTCACCATTGTTACCCTCTTCACCGGCCTCTTCCTCACTATTTTCAGGATTATCCTAAATAATTATGTCAGCATTGGAAATGGCATTGTGCTATAGTTCAGGAACAAGGTGATTCAAAATACAGAGTATTTCCTCATTTAACAGGTCCAACCCACAACCAGCTGACCAACAGACACATTTTGTCAATGTCTGCATATTGTTTCACTAAAAGAAAGTGCCTGGAATACCCTACCCCTGTAAGAACAGATAGATAATTATTTTACTGTTAATAAATGCTAATACTCACATGATGAGAAAACACTTATTGAAATCTGTGCAAAACTCTGTGTAATCCAGTTGTATCTGAGAGCCAAATCAGTTTAGGTTTTCAGCAGCAAATTTCCCTTAGTAACAGTGTCCACAACGTTGAAGAAATTATAGTGGCACAAAGGTACCACAAGATGGTGCCATTATTTAGGTAGCTGATACCATTTGCAGGCTTTTAAGTTTAGGATATCATTTCCACCACTTCATGAGCATTTTGCATAGTTTAACCTGTAGTTTAAACTGATTGTGTTTGGAGCTTGAGTTTAAAATTCAGATAAAAGTAAACTTGTAGAAAAGGATTACAGAGAAGAGTTTCAAGCTTTGATGTCCAACACCTGTAGGAGCTCATTTGCAGCACTTAGAGGAATGGCTCAATTTGTCCTGTGTTATTACTTGAAACCTTTAGTTGAGTATAACAAAATCTATCTATAAGCACTTCCTGATGTTACAGAATGATTAAGCCTACAGTATGTAGGCTTAATCACCATTAGATCACCACTAGATATGAGAAGACTGCAGATTACAATCAACTGAGTTCTGCTGTCTTGCTTACCAGTTGAACTGCATAATCAAGTTCATGATCCTAGCTATGGTGGCCACCGTAGGACAAACAACTCCTGTCAGCGTTCATCTGTATTTACTCCGGGGGACTGTAAAACTTTGTGAAAGGTGACTGATACAAGTCACTGAGTCAGTGAAGCTCACTTCTGTCTCATAGCAATACCAAGGTGAGTTGTTGAGGATATCATGAACTTTTCTGTCATTAAGCACTGCGGTTTCTGCCACTCTTAAGTGCTGTTAGCCTCTGTTAGCTGCTATTAGCCCCTGGTAGCTACTGGTAGCTATCATTACTAAACTGTTGGACATTGTTGGAATCAAGACACTTATTGAAAAACTTATTGAAAAACAATAATCTTAGCTTATAACCAACCGTTGATGTTAAAATGGCTCTCTAATGAAAATTTTAAAATATTTGTAAAATATGAAACAATAAAAATCTTGCTCGTGGTATTGAAAATGCTATTGAGTATCGAGCATTTTCCTGGTTTTCAAGTCTGAAATTCTAGTATTGGGAAAACCCCAGTTAGATCCCTGACTTTAGCTCACTTGAGGTGAGGAGGAAGAAGATTGGCAGGTTTGCCTCTTTCCTTCATGCTTTTGCTTCTTTGGTGAAGGGAACCAGTTCTCAGATGATAAAACATAGGGATGATTCTTCGTATTCTGAGTCTGAACGTGCAGACACAGATTAAAATTTGCCTCCACTGTAACACCTAAGAGTTCTTTTCTCCTCCACCTTTGGTGTATCATGTATGTGGCCGGTCTCTAGCCACATATATAAAACACATTTAGGTCGAACTGTATTCAAGTTGGTGGGGCAGCATGATGTCTTCCACAAGGCCACTCCTATTAATGCCAATGTTATGAGCGGATGTAATTACACACTAATGTGCATTTATGAGTACAACAGTTTGTTTTTCTTTTTAAATAAGCTCAAAAATGATCTGACTGTACCTTTAAAATGTGAAATCAGTACTGTGTGTGGAGGAGAGAAAAAAAAGTGCATGAACATAAATCTAATGGAAGATCTTAGGAGACTCTGCCATGCACTGGGTTTATTTGCTTTCTAGGCGTGCTTGAAAGGCAACACTGAATCATCCACAGTCCGGTCCGGCATATTTCTGAACATGACTGTGGAAGAACTTTGTGCCTCCCTGTCTGAATGTGTCTGTCTGAACTTAAAGCATTTCTTTTTTCCACATATTTTCATATGTGTGAAAAAAACATATTTCCCTCAAACAGAAGAAAAACAAATGCATGAAAGGTTGTCATTTTTTTAATCAAATTCTTGTTATCACAACAGCATCTTTGGCTTCCTAAATACTTTGATGCAGTGTTTAATGGCAATAGGTGTTAAACTTGCTTGATTTCTTTTTCAGAATAAGCTATATTTTGCAAATATTTCCACTATATTTATTGCTAAGTGCATGAAATGTTTTTTTTTTTATCAAGCTTTAGTCCACTTAGGTGCACATGTCAAATTATACAAAAACCTCAGGTTTCTCATATTTTACATAAACAAATAAAGAAGGGGAGGACAGGGCCCAATCCACGAAACAAACTGTACAATAAAACAACGTCAACAACGCGTGGCAAGGAAATAAAATTCAGATGACTTAAACATGAAAGAATGTGAATGCAACTGGGAATGTAAATGGGAATACCACAAGGCATTCCTACAATATACAACTATTGAATCGGTTAAAGACAATTATAATACCATAGAAATGTTTGAAACTCATTTCCTCATTGTTTGAATCAAAGATTCAAAAGAAGATGAAAGCAACCAGGAGGTCAATGACAAAAAGCACAAAATGCACAATTTAAACTACAAAGACAGTTCAAAATAAAAAAATAATTACAAAATACTTTTAGTGCACAAATAAACAAACATATTCCTTATCTGTGTTGCAGATTTTTAAAATGTGGACTGGCCAATGAAAAAGGGGCTGACAATGATATGTTTTGTACATTTTATACGAGCCATTGTTATGATGTGGCTCCCGATGACAACATGTTTGGATGTTTACTGCGTTCACACAGTCCCATGTATGTACCATGAGAGAGGAGTGTAAGAGCGGCAAGTGCTGGCTGGTTTGTGCACGCCGCATAGATGGGGAGAGACATAGCGGCACGCAGATCAACACACAGAGGTTACCGGGTTCTGCGACGGATGCACACGTTTGCCCTACGCGTGGGCAAAAAGCCGTTCTTGCACAAGCACTTGTACGAGCCAGAAGTGTTCACACAGCGAGCGTTCTTGCATGGACTAACACGGACTTCTGGTTCTGCACACTCGTCAACGTCTGGAACAAACACAAACAAGTATTTATTAGTGACAACGAGCCATAAAAAAGAAATCCAAACATTAGTTAACAGTACAAAGTTACTATCTGCACATATTAGTTGACATGTGCCTCTTATGGCTGCTGTATGTACACTAATAAAAGAGTTCTAATAAAAGAACTCTAAAATAATATGTGTATTTGCATTTTGGTAGTGTATATGTAGGACAGACCTATACAGCGAGCACGCGAGTAGTCTAGCCTAAAGCCTGGGTTACATTCACACATAGTGCCCAGGTAGGAACGCACACAGCGGCCATGTCCACAGCTGCATTCGTCCGAATCTTCTTCTGAACTGTCACCTTTTCACAAAACGAGCCAGGGGAAAAAAGAAAATGTGGGCAGAAAGAGGTAAGTAAATAAGCCTTGTCTGAGTGCAGGAATGTTTCTGCTATCACTGATTGTACACAAAACTGTCATGCAGTCTTACCTGGGTTGTAATTGGGAAAAGCTGCCTGCAAATCCTGCTCCCCATCTGACTCAGTCTCAAGATGCATCCCACACAGATGGCTGAACATTTCTGGGTAAAATAGATAAAATTCTTGTTAATTCAGTAAATGGATGAAGTGCTAAAGATGTTTGGCAAGTTTTCAGTAGTTCACCTGAGTTTCTGGGAGGGCAGCTGTTACACTCGGGCCCCCAGCCACGACCAAAGTGACAGCAGCACTCTGAATACGTCACCACCCGATTCTGGGGCTCGCTGCAGATCCAGCCCTCCTCAATGCGTGTGAAGCACACATCCTTGTGAGCTGCAGTGCGATCTAGGGATGGAAAAAAGGATGAAAAACAAGTCATGAAATTTTAACTGATCTCAGTGTTCAAGAAAAAGTAAAGAATATTAATCTTAATGTACAATATTTGACACAGAAAAAAGTCACATTGCAAATTACACATAAAAACTATAAAGATCATTTGAATATAACTATAGAAACAGTAAATTTACATTTGTATTTGTACTACAAAACTAAGCACAGAAATACTTTACTATTTTTTTACAAGCTTGTAATGGCTGGGGGTAACAACCATCAGGAGCCTAATCAAACATGTAGATCCATCTACACCATATGGACAAAAGTATCGGGCCACCTACACACTAAACCTACAGGAGCTGCTCAGCCATAAAAACCCAGGTCATGAAGCTCCCAGCACACAGTTTTTGTGCTGTAGTTAAGGCGGAGGAGGTTAGGAACTCTGCAGTTATTCAGTCAGCAGGGTGTTGATGACATTTACACACTATGTGCCACAGCACTCAGCCACACTGCTCTGACTTTACCACTTTGTGGCTAAGTTGCTTTGGTTCCTAAACTCTTTCACTTCATAATAATATCACTACTGTTGATCGTGGGACCATGTGAAAGGGACTTTTTGTGTCATCACAGTGGCATCCTTGTAGTACCATTCTTAAATTCAATGCAATATTTAGGGCAACCCATTGTTTTGTTTGTAAAGGCAGACTGCATGGCTAGGTGCTTGATTTTATACAGATGTGGCAATGATTTGAATAAAACCTGAATTAAAAGAATTAAGAGGTGTGGCCAAATAAAATTGCCCATATACAGTCATGTGAAAATAAGGTTTTGACAGGACTGCATGGAGTCCTGTGAAAAACTAAATACGCCCCATAATTCGATAACTAGTAAAGCAACGTTTGGCCCACTCTTCTTTATGACATTGCTTTAATTAATTGAAATGTGTAAGCATTTGTTTATGCAGAGCTCTCTTAATGTACCGCCACAGCATTTAAATCCGGTTGAGGTCTGGACTTGATTCTTGATTCTTTTTTATTTATTTTTAAAAAAATGCTTGTGTAGTTTTTATCATTTTCCCGCTACTGACCCAGATTCAGCCAAGATTTAGAGATGGCCTCACATTTGACTCTAGAATACTCTGGAATGCAGTAGAGTTGACGGCCAAGTCAATGAGTGCAAGGTGCAGGTCCTGTGTCCGCAAAACAAGCCCAAATCATCACCACCTGCTGCGTTTTATTTTAGTCAAACATGGTGCTGTGCATTCTGGTCAAAGTTCCAGTCGTCTTTTGGTTTGTTCAAATGCAAGTTTACAAATCTGAACCGTGCTGTTCTTTTTCAACAGAACAAGAAATACTTGTTCATTCTTTCTCTAATTGTGCTTGTCATTAACTTTAACATGCTAACTGAGCGTGTAGTCTGAGTTGAAGCTCTTGAGTGTTTGTATTTTCTCTGCGCTGTCCGACGTTGGGTAAATTTGCTAAGACGTCCACTCCTGGGAAGATTGTGGCATTATGTTAGCAAAGACCTGAATGCTCCTGGCCAGCAAACATCCAAATCCTCTGCTTTAATAGAGGTGCTCACATTTGCTGAGGATCAGTTAATCAAGTGGATTTATTTAGAAGCACCTGACTGCTATTTACTTCCAAATGTACTAAGAGGATGGAGACCTGATCACGGTAAATACTTTAAACAGATTCAGTTGTTCTGTTCAATTATTCATAGCTACTTATATCTGGGGATATGTGATAAACACTGAATTACCAAAACTATAAAAACACCAACAATTGTTGCTTTTACTAAGTTATTCATATGTGCAGAATACTGACAGGCTGACAAATAACAATTCCTGCAGTGTCTCTGTTTTCGGCGACAAATGAAATTATGGACGTACAAGTGTCAGACGCTAATAAGATGAGATGACAATGTAAATTCAAAGGCTGAAAATATATTATCGTTCTGCAGAATTATTGAGAGTGGGTTATCAGCATTTCATGCACTGTGTTTAATAGGAAAAAGCGCTCTTGTTGTTTGCTAGACAAAAAAAGACAAATGGCTGACGTTTAGTTTCGTAAGGCAAAAAACGTATAGTTAACGATCATTAACTATACGTTAATGATCGTTAACGTATAGTTACTGTTTGTTTTGTTTTGTTGTTCTGCATTCTTGGAAATAAAGTATTATAATGTTTAGTGTCATTTTGTCACACTTAAAAAGCGCAGCAGTGTTAATTGCAAATATTAAATGACTCCAGTGGCAATGAACACTAATGCTGTGAATCATGGATCGTACAGGCTTTTCTCCAGCAAATGAGAAGCTTGCAGATGCTGACTAATTCTGTAACCTGATAAATGCAATTTTCATCCACAATTTAAAAACAAAAAACCCTAAACAAAACAGATGCTTGTTTTAATTTAAAAATGCAGGAGGCGTTGCGCAACTTATGGTTACTGTCACATACTCTGGCATTGTTTGTATGCCTAAATATGTATATTCATCATATTTTTTTTATAACCACACAAAGAACAGGAAACTTTCTCTCTAAAAATTGGGTAAAATGCCAGATACAGCCAGTACAGGCCAGATGGGACACAAATTGGAGGAATTACAGAAGGGAATTACATAAGCGGCAGATGACGAGGTAAGCCAAAGCTCATTTTGAGTGGTCAGGTTCAGGTGAGCTGACGCTGCTTTGTACCCACCGTCATAGACGCACTGTTTCAGCGCTGCACTGAAGGTGAGGGGAGGGTCACAAAAGCAGTGAAAGGAGCCGGGCGTGTTCTCACACCTCCCGTTCTTACAGTACGAGGGGTCCTGGCACTCATTCACATCTGCAAAGGGCACCACAGACACTGGTTACAGTAGGAACATCTGCTTGGGGCCGGCTATTAATTCCAAAAGAAAAAAAAAACACATTACGATATTCAGAATAATTCAGTCCTGCAACTAGTATTTTTTCCACTTATTTCTGAGAAGATGTGAAAAATACATTTTTGCTTTTTGTTAAGGCTGAGGTGAGCTCTTTTTGTAAGGGTAAAGTTTATGTCTTAGCTACCCTGTATGTCATGTTTGCTACCTGTTTACATTTTTATCATAAATACTGAACATGAGGTTTTTGTAAGCCATGTTTATGTCTGTTTAGCCATGTCCAGCACAACACCTACAACTCCTCTGATGTATCAGAAAGTTTAAAATAGGAGGTTCGGTTCCAGTCTGCCAATAAATTTAAAGTAACTTTACAAGTAAAAATATACTGTTATGCACAGTGGCTGAAATAATTCTTTGATCACCTGCTGAATTTGTAAGTTTGGTCACTTACAAAGAAATAAACAGTCTCTAATTTTTATGGTAGTTTCATTTCAATAGAGAAAGAAGGAATATAACGTTATAAACAGATCATTGAGTGAAATAAGTTTTTGTTCCCCAAGCAAAACGTGACTTAGTTCTTGGAGGAGTAGCCTTGTTGTCAAGCTTCTTGTAGTTGGTCACCAGGTCTGCACACATCTCAGGAGGGATTTTGGCCTACTTCTCTTTACAGAAACTCTCTGAATCTTTCAGGCTTCTTGGCTGCTACTTAATCCAAGCTTCAACTCCCAGCAATGAGTTTCTATAAGATTGACATCTGGAGACTAGTTAGGCCACTCCATGATCTTAATGTGCTTCTTCTTTATTCATTCCTTTGTTGTTTTGGTGGTATGCATTGGGTCACTGTTGTGCTGGAAGACCCATCGATGACCCATCTTCAGTCTTCTGCTGGAGGGAAGGAGGTTCTTGTTCTTGACCATTTTAATTTATACGGCCTCTCAACGTAGTAAAGTTGTCCTGGATTCTTAACAGAAAAACAGCCCAAGGCATAATGTCTCCAACTCCGTGTGTGAGTGTGGGAATGCTTCTCTTTGGGTCATAATTAGCACTTCTTTTCTATCGCTATCTGACCACAGCACTTGCTTCTCTGAATCATTTAGTTGTTCACTGGCAAACTTAAGACAGAACTGTTTATGTGGTTTCTTGAGCAGAGGGACCTTTTGGGTGCTGCTAGATTTCAGTCCATTAAAGCAAAGTGTGTTAGCAGTGCGCTTTAATCCCAGCTGAAGGCAGCTGGTGACTTTAGTCCCAGCTGCCTTCAGATAATTAACCAGATCCTCCTCTGTAGGTTTGGGCTGATTCACCCCCTTTCTCATGATCATCCTCACCCTAAGATCTTTCATGGAGCGCCAGACCGAGGCCGATTGATGGTCATTTTAGATTTCTTCCATTTCTGAATAATAACACTAACAGCTGTCAGATTCTCACCAAGCTTCTTACTGATGGTCTTGTCGTCCATTCCAGCTTTGTGCAGGACTACAATCTTGTCCCTGATGTCCTTTGACAGCTCTTTTGTCTTACCCATGGTGGAGGAGAGGTTGGATTGGAATCAACTGATTCTGTGGACACGTGTGTTTCATACACATAACCAGTTAAGATCAGGAGTATCTCTAATCGATTGATTGATTGCAATCTGTGTGTACCATCAAAGTTAGAGACTGATCATTTCTTTGTAAGTGAGCAAACGTAAAATAATTATCTCCCCCACTGTAGGTCATTTATCATTACTTTAAATCTCTGTTCTTTTCCTTAAAACTTGAGTTCAACAACATATGGAGTGACTAGACTAGAACCTACATAATAGGGCTTCTCTACATACTCAGATATCATGCTTAAAATAGAGACCTAATCACAGTAGATTTTCAGTTTTCAGTTTCATACTCTTGATTTCTATTTTCAGTACAGAAGTACCAAGGATTTTGTGAAGAGCATACAGTTACAAACTATTTTACACAGGCCTCAGGCTTTCCAAAATTAACATTTTATGACAAGAGCATATGTAGAAGTAAGTTTATTTTAAACTCATCAGCATCCGTCCACCTGTTCCTGAGTAATTTATTTATGTCGTGGTTGTAGTGGTAACAGGCAGATCCAAACCATTTATACTTTATACTCTCAAGAGTCCAGGTCATGTTATCTAAGAAGCTTTCTCTATTTTTGCAACTCTTGCATGTCAGCCACAAAAAGCTGAGGCGGACTACTACTGGAGCCTTGTTTCGATGACATGATGCGATGGATTGGTCTTGGTAGAGTTCTTTTAATTTTAGGGATTTTGACTGCTTGTATCCTGCTTGAGGTTTATGACCACTGGTGGGACTCAAATTGAAAATTCATGTGTATTTAGCATTTTACTTTTGTTGCTAACATGAGAGCTGGTCAGCTTTATTGGAACCGATGTCCTGAACCACAGGTCAGTGTCAAGATTCTTAATATGATCCTGTGTTACCTGAACTCCTCCAGTATGAGCTATTGCTTCCCATGTCACCTGTAAGGTGTAATCCTCCATTCTGTGGGACAGAACCAATCTCAAATTTGAGGCAGCCATCTAAGTCCCAACTGTACCATATTGAGCAGCAAACTGCCTCTATGAACATCATCTGCACATCTGCAATGGTGCGTCATTGCTGCAACATGAGACACACTCCAAACCCACAGTTTGGTTGTGTGCATAAATATAGTATAACAAACAAAAGAAGCATACGAATGTTGTTGAGAGACCACTTTAAAAGATTGACCACATTTACACGGGAATTCGGGCCGTATGTTCATCACACCACCTCCCTAAATGCTGATTGTCAGTATGACTGCTTTACTGCATTTGCTTTGCTATTGTAATTCTAACTGCAGATCCTCAGCCTTTGGTCATAATGAGAAAAAAGCTATTTTCCTGTATAACACATTTTCCACCACATGATATTAGCAAACTTACACTCCATGGGTCAGCTAGGCCTACCTGGTTGCGGATGCAGCTCACCATTGAGTGATGACCAGACCATCCACAACATTAACGTCAAGATTTATGAAACAGTTACATGATAAGTCATTCTTTTCAAATGTTGTGTAACACAAGGAACTCAAAACCTTCTTTTTTCCAATATGAAAAACAAAGTTACTACAAAAATCTCTTCTACGTGCAGATTTCGCCTTAACCAATGTACTGTATTAACAAATGTATTTGTTCAGTGTTTGACACCGATGAGCCACGGATCCAAGCAGCAATCATACTGGACAACACAAAGACAACCGCTGACTGGAGTTAGATTAGAGAATATGTAAGTGCTATTAAAGCCAAACCTAATACTTGTAGAGGAAAAGCAGGCTATTTTTAACAACTCTGTCTGTAACAGCTAAAATAAGCATCAGCACTGGACTGAGACAGTTGTCTACAGTCTAAATATAACGTTTTTCCATCACAAGCACAACCTCACAGGTTGTTGTGAAATTCACAGCAACTGATTTACGTAGACGACACAAACACAAGGTTTTAATCTTTATATGGTTTAGCTCTGGTGACTTGATAAAAACATCACTCTCATTATACCACCATTGCTACATGTAAAAAAACAGAACAAAACAAAAGTATTGTGCAAAAGTCTTGAGTCTCATAACATTATATATATTTTCTGGCTAATTATTGAAGCTATTATAGCTATTATTTAACACACTGTAGATTTGACTGCCCTTTATTCTTCAACCTGGCCCGAACGCTTTTAGAAGAGCTTTCTTGTGATTTCTTCTGTGGTACCTCCCTCCTTACTTATGGCACACACAGTGATGATGATTTGAATCATCATTTTCAAATTTGGATTTATCACTCAATCAGACCTGTTGCCACTAATTTTCAGCCCAGTTCTTGTGTAATTTAACATACCTCTGCCTCTTTTCTCTGTTCCCCTTGCTTTTGAATGGCTTCTCAATAGCAATCCTTCAACTGAGACTGTTTCTGATGAGGCTTCACTCAGATGCGCCATATGCATCTCTCAGACTCAAGTCTTTGCTGGATTTTTTTCCTATTTATTAAGGGTGTGAGGTTCAGATAATGTTCATCTGCTATAGATAGTTTTTATACGTCAGCCACGTTTTCTTTTGTCCCCCACTTGTCCAGTTTCTTCAGATATTTTAAGGACATACTGCACACCATGCCAAAATACACCAACATTTTAGCTAATAGCTCTTTGGGGATCACCTAGCTAGTGCAAAAATACCATTTTATGGCTGTCGAACTGTTATCTTTGGCAATTTTCATGGATTCAAGAAATGGGAACAAATTATGTGTGTTTGAAACAGGTTGCTAGTAATAAAGTAAATAAAGGTATAATTTAAAATTTGTTCTGTAGATACAACAGTGGTAGATCCCTTGAGTTGTGCGCCTTTTTATGCTTGATCAGTGTTAAATGCCTTAACAAATAAAAGAAACAAAAGCAAAAAAAAAACCCAGAAAAAGAACTTTGAAAAACATGCGAGCCCAGAAAACTACTGCTCAGGATCACTACCAGAAAATCTGACTCCTTGCAAACAAATCATAAAGAGTGAGTCAAGACTTTTGCACAGTATTGTATGTTTGAAATTGGACATTTATTACAGCAGCAGCAGAATAATTTTTGTTTTGCACCTAGGCTCCAAGACCATCACTCCCTATAAGTACAATGTACAAAAATTGGGGAGTGAAGAGTAACTCTAACCCCCCCAAAGGCTTTCAGAGTGTATATTGACAAATGATGTGAGGAGAGAGTGGGATTTGATATATGCATGATGTAGTGCAGCTGCAGTATTCAGCCTAAAATGGCTCACAGACGTTATTCATTTTAACCGGGCACAGACATATTTTGTCTTACATAAAACACTTACATAACATATAACACTGATCATTGGTTTCTCCCACTGCAGGGAGTCTGCACTCACCAGCCTGCTCCTCAGGAGTCACACAACTGTTGCGGTCAGTGGCCAGGGTCCAGGGTGGAGAGCAGATGCAGTAATACGAGCCCGGGGTGTCGACGCAGCGGCCATTTTTACAGTTTCCTGGGTTCTCACACTCATTCACATCTGCGCAAAAAACCCCAAAAAACAAAGTTCAGGATTATTCCTATAGTATCAAGATAAATGCAGTTTAAGCTGGGCGAAGATACTAACCTGCTACTGTTACCATTACGCACTTTTTCCTGTTGGAGTCTGGGACCCAGGGTTGATTGCAGTTGCAGTAGAAGGACCCTTCAGTGTTGATGCACCGGCCATTAGTACACAGAGACTCATCGTGACATTCATTCACATCTGAGGAACAACCAGAAAAGAATCCATCAAACATCTTTTAAAAAGAACCTAAAAATCTCTGTTTTCAAAATGAACCTTTAAAGCATATTTTTATGTTCGGTACTTAAGCATTTACCAATGCACTCAAGGAGGTTGCTATCGTAGTCGAAGCCCTGTTGACAGTAGCACTCGTAGCCCGGAAACGTGTTCTCACAGCGACCTTTCTTACAGATTTCTTCGGCAAACAAGAAACACTCGTCAATATCTGTGGGCAAGGAGAGAAAGATCCTCAGCAGCAGATTCACAGCCGATTCTCTTGGAGGGATAAACTGACAACTGTGACTAACAGCAAACATTAGAAACTGTCAGCTTCTTTGGACATGGATGAAACAAAGGCTCTGCGGCTGATTAAGTGGTGCTCAGAATGTTTTAACATCACAAAATGGATGCACTGGTGGATTATTTAAGCACTCTGTAATTCTGGAGTGCAGTATGTGATCCTGGCTCTGACTTTACACAACACCTACCCTGGTATGCTGGGAGGTTGTACTGGAGAATCTCTTGGTAGTAGAGACCCTGCCCGTTTGGACAAAGGTCGTGAAACTCGGCTGGGTTGGAAAAGCAAAAGTTGAAGTCACAGTACATGATGCAATGACCACTATTTACTGAACACAAATATAAGTTTACTTCCTTTTTGTGTACACGATAAGGTTCACATTTACCTGAATGGGAGACAGGACAAGGATAGATCTCACAGTGATCTCCCCATCCCACTCCGATGGAGCAGCAGCACTCCTGCTTGGTGACATTGGTGGCTAGGACGCTATCGCAGAAAACGGTGTCGTCCAGGTTCAGGTAGCACTCTTTCTTCTCATCCATCACCACTCGAACAGCTGCAGCATGAGAAGAGCTTAGTGTGGATGTTCATCGACTTCACTGAGCTACAAATGGCCTTATGTTTAATTCAATTTTATTTCATTTATATAGCTCCAAATCACCTCAAGATACTTTATTTCATAAGGTAAAGACCCTACTATAATACAAAGTCGAGATGCCCTTTCTTTTTGACCTTAACAGCTCATACAGATACAGGATACAATCATTTGTGTCTTCTGAGGAAATCAGAGCAGACTTACGCTCACAGTAGTGTCTATCCTCGGAGAGGACGTAACCGTGATTGCAGACACACTCGTACGAGCCCGGTTTGTTCTCACAAAACCCGTGTGGCTGGCAGAGACTTCTGTCCAAAGCACATTCATCAGCATCTGAAAGAGAAATCACACACTCTGCTCTAAAAATGGGAATCTATACAACACCTGAGTTGTGAGTAAGAAAAAAGTGGGTTGTTTATGCATTCTCAAACATTTAGCAAGGGACGACACACGCTTACAGCTGAATGGTTGTCAACTTCAAAATGATAAAATGATTCATGAAAATGATGACCTTTTTCAAATTTTAATTAAAAGGCAAAACGTGGCGTTCAATCTTATTTGCAACATTATCATTTATTACAGACAATTTAGTTTTCTGGTTAAAACATGACGTGACTGACTGACCTTGGCATTCCCTGCCTCCAACCAGTTTGTACCCTTGCTGGCACTCACAGTTGTATGAGCCCATTTTGTTGATACAGCGGCCCCCCTGACAGCTTGATGGATTTTTACACTCGTTGATATCTGACAGGAAGGAAACAAAAACAGCGTCAGAATGTGAAGCATGTGATGGGAAGCTGGAGCTCTGCTCTTTCCTCGAAGTGGTCAAGGCTTCACTGAACTCGCTCAGATTTTTTTTACGTGTTCTTAATAAAAGCAAGTGGTTCGAAGATTGCATATGACTGTCGTCACTATTTGAGTGTATGGTTTCATGCCTTCACAGTGGCTGCCCTCTTGTGTGCGCTGGAATCCTGGGTAGCAATGGCATTTGAAGGAGCCGTCGGTATTGATGCAGCGGCCGTTAGCGCACAGCCGAACGTCCGCACACTCATCGATGTCTGCGTGGGAGAAATCGTTTCAGTGAACCCAGCTGCTGCAAACACATCTTCTTTCATTGACAATTCCTCATTAAAATGCACTCGTGGGGATGAGATCGCTCAGTTTTAAGACAAGCTTGTTTCAGGTGACAAAAGCATTACTTACCAGTGCAAGCTTTGCTGTCTACAGATGGGAGGAAGCCCTCGTTGCACAGGCAGCGGTAGGTACCAGACAGGTTCTCACAGTGACCGTTAGGGCAGATGCCAGGCTTCTGACACTCATTAATATCTGGTGAAACGTGGGAGAGATCCAAACAACTTACTTTGATGCAGTAGCCACAGATCGCTGTTTCTACTCGCTGCGTATTATCTTGAATGTTTGGCTTTGACAAGACTTGATAACCTTTCCTGTCACTCTGCTACAAATTCCTGCTCCTGGAATATTTGCCATGTTTTTGTTTTTCTGCATTTTAGTTTACTTTTCATTGTTAATATTTAGCATTCTAACTTGTTCATCTCATTACTTTGTATTCTGGTTTCTATATTAATTATTAATATTTGACTCTTGGTTTAGTATAGCCTTTTTGTGTCTTCTTGCATTGTGTGGTTGTGTCAGGGTTTGGAGCTTTTTGGGTTCATGATTTATGCTTTTGGATTTGACGTGTGATATATGTTCTACATTTAGTCCTTTGAGCATGATATCATCTCCTAGTGCTTCAATGCTTTGTTTTCTATGCTGCCAGTTACCTTTCCTGTCCATTTTGTCTTAGCCTCATCTCTGTGTTTTGGCTTTTAGCTCTCCTGTGGGAAGTCAGCCCTGTTTCCATGTGAAGTTTGGCTGTTTGAGTCTGTGTCTCAGTGTTAGTTATTTCCTGTTTTATTTTGACAGTCTTGTCTCCTGTGTTTAGTTCTACTTCAGCTCATTCTCAGCGATTAGTCCCACCTGTTTCCTCACCCCTTGTTATCTCATATGTATTTATTCTTTGTTGTGTATTCTGTCATGTTGGTGTGTTTCCTTTGCCTTGGATCTCTTGTGTTTTACTTTGAATCAAGTTCCTTCCCGGCAGCTGCTTTTGGTTTTGTCTTCCTGTGGACTTCCATCAATAAAGCGGTGTTTTTGAGCTCATTCCTGGTTTCCAGAGCCCTGCATTTGAGTCCTAATCCTGCCACATTGTCTCTGTGTTAAGTGTCTCCCTGCTGTGTGACTTCTCGTCTTATTTTGTGACTCTCATGTGCCTTGTTCTTAGTTCTACTTCCTGTGTCTTTGATTAGTTTCACACATGCTGTCACTTCCCCTAATTGCCTTCTGTGTGTTGCTGTGTATTTACTGCCTCAGTCCACTTTTGCTCCCAGTCATGTCATACCGTTTCCATCCAGTCATTTTGTTCTGGAGCATAACCGGGCTGTCGTAAAGCAGGTCACCAGAGAGAGAGAGATATTCACACTTACATTCACAGTTACAGCCAATTTTGAGTTATCATTTAATCTAAGTGCCTGTGCTTGGACTGTAGGAGCACCGACGCAGACACAGGGAAGAAACAGTCCTAACCACCACACCGCCATGCTGCATGTACTGTTTGGTCTTTTATCAGCCAAACAAATGGCTTGCTTTTTGGGTTTAAACTCTGCTCTTGCATCCTGCATTTAGGTCCTCACTGTGCACACTCCAAACCTTGACATTATTCCATAAATTACAAGGCGGCAAATAAATGTCACGCTTTTTTTGTGTTTCAGCAGCTTTTGGTTTTCTGAAAGTTTTAGTGTGTTGATAAAAGGCCACTAGTGATCAGTTTTGCTCTATGGCAGAGATGCACTTACCATAGCAGATGCCGGCACTGGCTTCATGACCAGGCAAGCAGGGGACACACTCATAGGAGCCTGGCGTGTTCTCACATTGTTCATTGGGGCAAGTGTCGGGATTCAAACACTCATTTATGTCTGAAACAGATGTGGAGAAGCTTACACACCATCTAGCTGTGCACATATTAACAAGCAGAGCACAGATGCATGCATATTGACACATAGTAGGTGCTGTGTGTGGGGGAGCCCTGTGCTTTAGTATCCACAGTGTCACAACCTGTGTTTTTGTACCTTCACAGGCTGGATTACGATGTGACTTGCTCCTAAAACCGCTGTGACATTCACATTTATAAGATCCAGGTAGATTCACACAACGACCCCCGATACCACAGATGTCCTGGTTAAAGCACTCATCCACATCTGCAACACAGAAAGGTCAGAGTCAGTGCGGGGATATAGAAAAAAATCATTTTAACATGGGAGAGGCCCAGCTTAACCTACCTACACACTTCAGTCTACCATGCTGCACCATATGTTTATAGCCTGAGCGACAGAAGCATTTGTATGCTCCCTCTGTGTTGATGCAATAGCCTCTGCCATGGCCGCATGGCTCTGACTCACATTCGTTATCATCTAGACAACAGGAATGAGAGAATGAGTCAAGTGAAAGCAGCATATATAATACAGACAGACAGCAGAGGCTCATGGAGCTTCAGGGACAGATGGCTGGAGGTGTTTTCATGATGAATGAATGTCAGTCCTTTGGCAAGGTCAAGTGCATTTTACTCAGGTAAAACAAAAAACTATATAGCTGGTGTTTTCATATTTCACTCGTAAAAACTGCATTTACTTTATCAGGAGATTAAAAGAATAGTGTAATAGCAATTATTAACATACCAGTTTCCTTATGAAAGCATAAATTATTTCTATTTGCACACAATAATAGAATTATTTCAGAAAAAAATAAATTACCAGGGTCAATAATATAGCTGAACTTTTTGATGAAATGATAAGCTTGAACTTTTTAATAAAGAAATCTTGGAAAACCGATTTAAAATTGTGTTTAAATTCTTCCAATTTGCACACAGTATAAAAACTTCAGCAAGGGTTTGAGCTGACACTGAAAAAACATCATGCCAAAAACCAAAGAAATCAGTTTAGACTTGAGAAAAAGAATTGTTCATCCTCACAAAGAGCAGGAGTAAGAAGCATCAGCAAGAAATTCAAAGAGAGCCACACAGTACTGAACAAGCGTGACAAAGGTAGGAAGTGAATGAAAACTAGTGAGAGACGTGTCTAAAGACCCAGGAACAACTTCAAAGACACGTGAATGACTTAGCCAAGTCGGGAAACCTGAACCGTGCGCAGGAATGGACTATGAGGCGTCAGAGTAAGAAAAACTCCACTGCTGCAGATGAGACACCTTCAGGCCAGACTGAAGTATGCTAAGGACAACCTGGAGAAAGACTGGAAGCACAGTGTAAGACGATGGTGAGAGTATTATGGTGTGGGGATGCTTTAGTGTGTCTATAACTGGGAATCTTGTTGAGGTGGAAAGAATCACGAAGAAAGAAAGAGATGTGAAACCTCCAGCTGGGTCGTCGCTTCATGGTCCAACAAAACAACAACACATGTCACCCCTTAACTACCTCCTTCACTTCAGAAGACCAAAGTGAACATTGCCTACTGGCCTGTCAAAGCCCTGACTTGAATCCCGTTGAAAGTCTGTGGGGTGAACTAGAACTAGAGACCATCAAATCTGAAGGATCAAATCTAGAGATCTGCCAAAGAAGAATGGACTGAGAGCGCTGAGGAGACGCACGTGAGACATGCTGAAAAGTACGAAAAAATGACTGCAGGCTGTTATCCAGCAAAAAGGATACACAACAGACTATTAGCATTGTGGGAGCTAATAGTTACAGGTGTAAAAGTAGCTGTTCAATGTGAATATGCCTGCACAATGAAATTTGAGTTCAAATACAATTCAATACAGCTGCTATTTCCTGAGACTGACAAAACAGAAAATGGAAAATATGCAAATTATTCCTGTTATATGTCTGTTTTTACACCTGAAAGAGGGCATTGCACCTCAGGAAAACACATGCAATCAGTGAAATATGCCCTAAGTAGCAGTCCAAAACAGTTTCCAGGGCACAAATAAATTCTGACTTTGGTTTGGGACGTGTCATTTTGCCATGCTGTATGAACACATTTGAAGATGATGAAGCTGGTTCCATTTTAGCTGAAATTCTAACACTGTTGATGGCTTAAAGACTTTTGTTAAAAGTCACAAAACATTAAGCAGACTTCAACACATCTTTGTGTAACCTGGAAACCTTTGTCATCTGGTTTGGAGTGCATTTCTGTATTTAGTCATATGTTGTCAGACGGCTGAAGATGCTCAGTGTATTTTGTGTTTAATCTATTTGCAGGTATTTTGTAATTTGCAATGTGTTGAGCTCTCGCAGCCACTGTAATGTTTCTCAAAAAGAGATTTCTGTTGGGGGTTTTTTTTGTCATGGCTACTAGTTTTTTATTCTCTAAAAGCTGTGCCTTTCCAGTCCTATATGAGAAAGGTTGCTTGAAAAAAAAACAAAATTCACACACTCATATGTGAGAAACTGCTTTCTGCCGGCACCTCCTGTCTCTACCATTGTCTCTTACCCTCACAGATGTTCCTCTGCGGGTTGAAATGGTAGCCAGGATGGCAGTGACAGATGTGGCCGGTCAGGCTGTTCTCACATTCTCCATGACCACAAATGTTTCTGCTCAGCCTGCATTCATCTGTCGGTGCTTCAAGGAGGAAACAAACAGCAACATCATATATATATATGTGCACATGCATATATATGGAAACATAGATGCAGAAAGCTGAAAATGTCCATGCCATGACTCATTTTTTCTGTCTTTGGCTGTGTTCACATTCTAGCAGACTTTTTCCAAATTAAAGCTAGTGACAAAGCTGAATAAAAAAAAAGTGACTGAAGTTGCCATGAAAGAGAAATTACACTTAAGAAAGACTCTAAAAAAAATCATACATATGCATACAAGACAGACCAGATAAAAGCAGCAGAATGACAAAAGCTGAGCTCTGTGAGTGCTTTGGATTGCTGCTATCATTCAGGACATTTTTTTTCCTTTTTCATTTTATGGAAATGGAGGGTGTATCTGCTAACCTGCTCTTAAATACCAGCACACTTCACCTCCATAAAACCCAGAGAGTGTGAACAAAGCCTTGAGGCTGGTTCATGCTTAATGGTTGAATGCGCGTGACATGCACGGTGCCCCAAAGCATCAGGTAATCACTAAAGCAAAGCATGCGTCAGATCAGATTTGGCTTACTTGACTTCCCCCCCTTTCTGTTTATGTATGACACTGTGGATTGTTTTAGCTTTTAAAATGGAGTGCTAAAACAATGCACAATAAAAAAAAAAAAGTTTTTTAATGGAGTGCATCACATGACAAATGCTGTTCACCACACGGAGAAAGTCAACATGTCACTTGTGAGAAACCAGCGCTCCTCACAGCATCTTCTCTTACTGGGGAACGTGGAGAGCTGGATGTTTCTATCTTTGTGGTGCATGAAACATGAGCCAGCATTTATATTCAGAACCCTTTATGAGGTTAATAGAAAGAGATTTTTTGAAGCTGATTTTACGGTTTGTGTTTGAGACTCACGGAAGACTTTTGTCTGTGTTTCGAAGGGGTCATTGCCGGGGGTCATTCGGATGATTGTCGGCGGGGTGGGTTTAATAACTGTGGAGAAATGAAGTGGGCAGACTTCAGGAGGAACTATGACATGTTGAATTCATGTCCTGATATTTATCATTCTTCTCAGCATTCAGTCTACAATGCCTACAAATGTTCCCTGCAGTGTGGATTTAGTGAATAAATTCCTTTTTTTTCTATATGTATCACTCATGCTGGTGACCCTCGAGGTGCGCTTACCAGGCACACGAGGACGGCTGGTGCTGGTGGGGACTTGGTGCGCAGTGGTCGTTGTCTCTGCATGAATCTGATTGGAAGAGATGTTCTGATTTTAAAACGGCAACAGCGATTACCTTTTATTACCGTATTAAAATGTAGAAATGATATCTTACCCTCTTGGTGTGATCTGAAAGAAACAGCAATAAAGGGAAATTTAAGCTCTCAGTTCACATGATTCATATGAAATTAGACATATATGTATATTTTTTTTAATTGCAAAGAGATTCTTTGTGCACCTACCTTGGTTTTCATGGTCACTGGGGACGGTGATTTGCAACGTCTCTCTTATGTTTTGTAAAAAGTAACCTTTCCCAGCAGGGCAGAGTTTTTTGAAGGCCACTGAATGCCGTGGGGTGGAAAAACAGAGAAGAAGACTTAATTGTTGCTTTAATTCTCACACTCTGTAAAATAGGTTCTGCCAACTAATAATAAGTTTGGAGAACCACTATGTTGATATGTTTAAGTACAACCAAAAAAGAACATTTTGGACCCTAACCCTGCAAACAGAAATGATTTAAAAGGGATATGGAAATCCTAAAAAGCAGGTTTTGTAACTTTAAAAAGAAACATTTCTACCGCATGTTTGTCAGGAGCAAAAGAAACTACACTGCTTAAAAATAATTCACCTGGTCAGTTGAGTAGCAGACAAGGTGAATGTTGTGCACTAAAAGGGCAACAATGAGACAACCCCCAGAACGCTGACGTTTCCCCATCAGCAGGACTGGTATGCTTAGTGGAAGGACGGACAGGATGAGTACTACTAGGATCACAAAATGACCTCCAGCAGGCCACTCTCGTGAATGTCTCTGACCAAACAATCAGTAACAGATTTCATTAGATGTGATTCATTGGGCCCTGTGCTCACTGCATGTCATGGTGAAGTCCTATTGACACGGAGGGACACACAGAACTCTACAGGCCTGACTGCCATCAGCATTACATCCTTGGACCTATTTTCAGACCCAATACTCCTCATGTGGAGTATGCAGGCAGTTCCTGGAGAATGAATCATTAGATACCAAACACAAGCCACCAACAGTCACCCTCACCTACATCCAATAAAACACCTCTATTTCAGTTTATCTGGCACCAACAGGTTGTACTGTCCAAGAGCTCAGTGATGACCTGGTCCAGATCTAGCAGAGAATCCACCAGGAAACCATCCGTCCTCCCATTAGGAGCGTGCCCAGATGTTGTCAGGCATGTCAGCACATGGAGGCCATACACACTCCCATTCTGAGCTGCTGCAGTGAAATCTCAGCAAAGCCTACTGAACTTATCAAACACAGCAACAAACTGTATCCTCCTGCATGGGCAAAGAACTGCAAAGCTCAGATGCGATGCTTTCTTTTGGTATTATTATTTCTATTTTGCAAACTTTCATGTCATCAAGAATGAAGAGCTGAGCTGCATAATGACCTGGAAAAATCTCTACAATATATCTAGCTAAAAGAAAATAAGGATTATTTATTTAAATAGGAATTCTCTGTTGATCATAAATAAGTAACTTTGTTTATAGAATACGCTGGTGCACAGCGAGTGCACTGATGTCACAAAGACAAACACAACGCTCGACGTGGCAGGAAGTAAAACTGGAAGTAAACTGACTCACCCGTGCCCTCGTCAGGACATCTTTCACAGTTTCTACCCCAGGCTTTGCCCACTGTGCAGCAGCATACCACCTGGGTGTGGGGGGTGGGCAGCGGATAATTGCAGCTCCTGTCATTGGATGCTATCCGGAAGCACTGACCCAGAGGTGGATACTCTAACACAGGAGAAAAGTGTTGTTGCAATCTATCCGGACAGTACATTACACATTCGGATGGATTGTTTGATGCCTCATGCTTTGTGGCTGTGCAATAAAAAGTTTTTATTCACCAACACATCGATTTCTCTCCAAGACAAAACCAGTTTTGCAGGAACACTTGAAACTGCCCAGTGTGTTCAGACAGTCTCCGTTCTGACAGACGCCCTGCATGGAGCACTCGTTGATATCTTCAGGGTCAGCAGGTCAGGTGGAAGAAAAGATAAGATTAAAATTAAAATGGCAAAAACGACTCCTAAACTTGGCTTTAAACTCTGTTCTTTTACTTGTTATAAGCTACTCCCAGATGCTGTAAAAAAAAAAAAAGTATTTGTCCTCTTCCTGAGTTTTAAATTTGTTTTTGCACATTTGTGTAAATGCTTCAGCTTATTGAATACATTTTAAATATTAAATAAGTACAACTAGGGTAAACCCAAAATGCAGTTTTTAAATGATAATTTTATTTTACCTACTTGGATCTGTATGAAAAAGTAATTGACCCCTAAAGAAGAGCAAGAACTGCAATCTAGTTAAGGTCATGCCAAAGCATCTCAATCGAACTTTAATTAGGCCGGTTAAAAACGTTTACGTAGGACTTGCTGTTGTGTTTGGGATCATTGTTCTCCTGCTAACCCGAGTTCGTTTGAGCTTCGAGATGCAAACTGATGGTCGGCAATTCTCATTCGGGTTTTCTGGTAGAGAGCAGAAGTCATGGTTCCCTCACACTGCCACCCTGTTTGATGGGAAGATGTTCTTTTCATGAAATGTTGTGTTTGTTTTTCATCAGACCTTTAACCATAACATTTTTTATGCAAATTGGTCAAGGTTTAATAGAAAAAAACCCCCCAAAATATGCACATATCTAAAAAAGTAATTTCTAAATTATAATTAGAGTACTATCTAGAAACTCCAGTATTTTATTCTCTTCCCATTAGACTATCTACTGATGTCTTTTGTGATGTGACTTGTCGTATTTGCTCAAACCAACATGAAAATTTAATGAAAATACCATTTTCATTTTTGTGACTAATAGCTGCTATGTGAAAAGTTTTATTTTGCATTATAATGAAATGCGACTATATACCATTCAGAAATTGTCACAAGTCAACTTTTACCATGTGAAGACTTTATAGGACAGCTTGAATTTTTGTTCTGTTTTTTATTTTAATATTTTAACTATCCAGTACTCAGACATTTATAAATTATGTCTCTGTCCCAGATTACAGATTCAGATTCATTTTGATGGTAAGAAAGATCAGTGAAAATTTCAGGCTTTTATCTTCAATTGTTTTGGATATATTCAAGGAAAGAAATTAATGAGCTTCTTATATGTGATCAAACTGTGGGCCGTAAAACTTTTATGCAAATTGGAGATGGTCAAGCAGGAAATGTTCTAAAAATGACTGGTTTAAGACGGAGTGACCTAAATTTCAGACAGGCCTTTGTGTTCTTTGTGCTCAGCAGTGGTTTTCTCCTTGGACTCTCACATGGATCCCAAATTTGCCTAGTGTCTTTCTTATTGTTGAATCATGAACTCTGACCTTGACAGATGGGAAGTGATGCCTGAAGATCCTCCTGGATGAGTCGTTGATGTGCTCTTGGACTAATTTTGGTCAGCTGGCCACTGCTGGGAAGCTTCACCACTGTTCCAAGTTTTCTCCATTTGTGGATAATGGCGCTCACCGTGGTTCATTAGAGTCCCAAAGACTTAGAAATTGCTTTGTAATCATTACTGAGGGGAAGTATTTTTTCATAGAGGGCCAAGTAGGTTTGGATAATTACAACCTTATAACTTAAGGTCACAATTTAAAAACTGCATTTTCTACTTAATCAGGTTATCTTTGTTGAATATTAACATTTGTTGTTTAAAGTAAGAATTCAGGAAGGGGAAAATACTTTTCACTGCTCTACCTTACCTTTGCAGTGAGTGCTGTTGAATCTTTTATAGCCTTGGGGACAGGTAGAGCCATAGTCTTCCACAATGTTCTGTTTGACTGATGCATCTGAGGAAAGACACAGCAGAGCACACAGGTAAAGGTATATGAAAAGCACAGAGTTTCACATCAAATTGTACAAAATGTTTAAGCACCCACCAGGTAAATGCACCACAGTTGCAATTTTTGTATACTTGAAATACTACAACAACCCTCTTAAACTAATCAAGCAGCCACGAAACTCCCACATCATCTGTACCACAGGTAATCTCATCTAAATCTCATCAGTAAATCTTATATAAGGCTTTAGTGTCTCCCTACTGTTGCTGCAGATCTGCAAACTGTTTTGCAACCCAGCTCCACCCCTGCTTCTCCTTTCATGTTGTGTCTGACAATCGACACTGTATACTTTGTATTGGCTGTTCTGTTCTGCCCAGTGATCTGGCTGCTGTTCTCGACACCCCCAGCTTTCCACACAAGCAGGTAGAACAGGGGGAAGTTCCTACACTAAAGTCATGATACTACCTATAGTTTACTGCAGGTGGAAATCAGAGCCTTCTTTTGAGTGTAGCGGTCCTGGTTATGTGTTCATGCAACACTTTTTCACTTCTCTCTTAAACTCCTTTCTGCACAAAACCGCTTCCATGACTTTTCAAACAACTGTAACACAATCAAAGCCTTCAAGCAAAGCGTGAGCCACAGTGAGAATAGTTTTGTAATTATTGTAGAGGTGTGTGGGAGTTTAATTCTTGATAGGAAAAAAAAAACACAGAAGTCCTAGTTTTAAATGTCAGTAATTGGGGAAAGCACCTTTTTACTGTGAGCTAAGTGACAGGGCTGTCTTCCCGTGTCTGTGGAGGCTCTCTGCAGGTCTCCCACAGTCCAAAGACATGACAGTCCAGAAACATGAGTTTGGACTGTGGAATTGGTGTTTCTAAATCACCCATAGGTGTGAATGAGTGCATGAATTATTGTATGTCTTTCTGTGTTAACCCCTTTGACAGACTAGCCACCTATCTGCAGGGTACCCCAACTCTCACCCAATGACAGCTGGGACAGACTCCAGACTGAAGGCAATAAGCAGAAGAAAATGGATTACAATGGAAGATAGAAACTGTTAACAACCATTGCCTGCCAATTCAGTTCAGTTTTTTTTATATAGTGATAAATCACAACAACAGTTGCATCAAGGAGTTTTATGTTTATGTTATAACGTAAAGAGCCTACAATAATACAGACAAAAACAATCAGATGACCCCCATATGAGCAAGCACTTGGTGACAGTGGAAAGGAAAATCTCCCTTTTAACAGGAAGAAACCACCAGCAGAACCAGGCTCAGGTAGCTATCTGCTGTGATTGGTTGAGGGTGAAAGGACAGGACAAAAGACAAGGAACAAAAAAACTGCACGTTTACGTCTCAGTAATTGCTACTTCTCATTTTTAATGTATTTGTCTAATTGAGACGCCATGAAGTAAAAACATCAGCGCATCGTTGTGTGGTTGGATATCCGTTCCATTAATACTTTTTATTTTTACGTCTCTTTTTAGGTCTGGACAAACCTTCCTTTTCCTTTTGTTTTCTTTCCTAATCGTAGTTTTTTGAAGTCTTGGGGTGGTAGCTTGCAAAAGAACTCGCTTAAATTTTCTTTCATGAGACCTGAAATAATAAACCACGGTATTCTCCTCCTCCTTCTTACTGTTCCACTTTCCATCAGGGAGTAAAAACATGCAAAGCAGTTTTATGACAGAGCTGTGGAAACACTGCACATTGTGAAATCACAATGGAAACAGAGGCAACACCACAGCTTGCCTTTATCGTCTCATTGAAAAACAACAACAGCAAAAAAAGGTAACTTAAAAATAGAAACACGTGAGAAAAAAAAGGCAGACGGCACTTTTTTGCAAAAACAGCTTTTAAAAGACTAACCAGGATCAGGTTTTGTCAAAGGCCACATTGTCTGAAGCCAGAACTGAGAGAGGGAATAATAGCGGAGTGGAAAAAGCGCGAGTAGCCAAGATTTTCTTGAAATTTGATCTTCTGCAGCGTGATGACAGCGCTGAACCGGGCAGGCCCATAGGAACATGCTTAACTAGAGGGTTATTTTCCACATTCTCTTTTTCTGTCTCACTGTCTGTGTGTAATTCTCATAATTTCTTCCGTTTCCCCCACCTTACCGCTAACTTTCATGTAGACATTCAGACACTCTTTTTTTGAATAGAGGTACAAAGTGATTGTTTTAATCCAGGGCCATAATTTCAGAAGGTGGAAAGTATAAATTGGTGGGAATGCTTCACATTTTTGGCTCAATAAACAGTAATTTTATTCCCGGGAACACACAAGATGTTGATTTTAAAAATAAATAAATCTGAATATTGTAGATAAAGATGACAGATATAGACACTAGATGTAAATAAATGTGATTAAGCAAATGTGTGTGACATTTACAAAGCTGGTAAAATATGACATTTCTTGAGGTACTTACTTGGTAATTTGGGGCACTGGTAACATTTGTTTTGTCCCCATGAATTCCCCACACTCCCACAGCAATCCTCCTGATTGGTCAGAACAGGAAGCGGGGTGCTGTTGCACTAAAGGACCAATATCGACAAACATTAACAAGGGGAAAACATGAAACGCACCTATATTTCAAGTTGAAAACTCACTACAAGTGAACTCACAGCTTGTTTGGGCGTGGTCTCTTGAAAGCAGCGCCCCTTTGGTTTGCGCCTCACCGGGACCTGGCGTGTCCCCGTCTTATGAGGAGGTTTGATATCCGTCGAGTCGAGTGAGTGAATGACTACGGAGGTGTCTGGCGTGTGGTGAACACGTACATTAAACTGCACTGGAAGAGAAAAACCGGATATGAGACGAAAGGGAAGAAGAGATATTACAATCTGAGAAGTGCTGAGGCAGACAACAGGTACCTTCTGAGGAGTGATGTCCCGGCTGTGACAAGGGGACGTTGAAGATTGACATTGACGACATGTGCGTAAATTGGCTGCGGCTTATGCTTGACTGCTCCCCAAATTTCTGTACGTCTGGCTTTAAAGCTATGGGGTACACAGGCTGCTTGTTGCCTCGCGCTGCCTGGGCTTGCTGAAGGGGAAACTGGCAGAGTCGACCGGTGAAGCCGGGAGGGCACAGGCAGTGCTTCCTCGAGCTGCATACTCCTCCATTCAAACACGTCAGGGGACACACAACTGCAGAGAGGAAGGGCACAGTCTTAGAAATATAAGTTGATAAAGCATGTATTCATGTCACTTATTCAATAAAATAAAAGTATTTCATACTTTGAAATTCGTCAACATGTATTCATGAGTCTCGTTCGACTGAAAGTGCTGATTTAGGATCCCCTGAGTCAGACGCAGACTTTTATATGATCTTTCATAGAGTGATGTGAACAGCCTGATGATTTAGTAATGTACAGCAGACAGACCAAATGGTTTGCAGCATAAGCAGAGCAGCATAAAATCTTCACTTTGAACCGTGCCACTATAAAAAAAAAAAAAAATTAATCGAGTCCCTGAAGCCAGCCGGGCGTGAGCAAGAAAGCAGGTAAAGTCATTGATCTGTATAACAGCTACACTCTGGCATATGGGAAAGATCTTGAAGTCCGTGGGAAAGCGGCTGGCCTTAAAGGCATATACAGCACTCGCTGCAGGTTTATTAGGTTCCCTGCTGTGTTTATTTAAGTGCAAAGTTGTTGAAATTCCCACAATAAGAACAATCGCAGGAAAGAGATAAGAGAGAGAGAGAGAGAGAGAGAGAGCAGGGCTGCAAGAAAACAGCAAGCAGAGATGAATCCAGAGAGCAAGATAAAACCCAAACAAGCTAGTGATGTGGGAGTGAAAAAAATACTCACTGGCCACTTCATTAGGTACAGCAGTTCAACTGCTTATTAATACAACTTGTTTAATCTTATCAGTCAATCACATGGAAGCAAATCATTACATTTCATTCAAACTGTGCATTAAAATAGGGAAAGAAAGACGGTTTGAAACTGGCATGGTTGCTGTTGCCAGACGGGCCGAGTTCTTAAAAACTGCTGATCTGCTGGAATTTTACTCCACAGCCATCTCTAGTGTTTATATGAGCCAAAAAGAGAAAATGTCCAGTTTATGGCAGAAAATGCCTTGTTGATGTAAGAGGTCAGAGGAGAATGACTGCTTCAAGTCGATAGGAAGGCAGCAGTAACGTGAGCACCCACTTGTTACAACCAAAGTATGCAGAGGAGCATCTCTGAACGCACAACATGCCATGAGACATTGAAGCAGATTGGGCTACAACAGCAGAAGACCACACTAGGTGTCAGCTGAGAACAGAAAACTGGGGCTACAATTCACACAGGCTCATCAAAAATTTTGAATAAAAAATTGGAAAAATGTTTCCTGGTCCGATGAGTCTCGACATGAAAACATGGATCCATCCTGTTTTGTATCGACGGTGTAGGCAGGATAACGCCCCATGCCACAAAGTTAATAACATCTCAAACTGGTTTCTTGCAACATGGCAGTGAGTTCACTGTACTCGAACGGCCTTCAGCAGTCATTGTCATCATCATCTCAATGTGATGGAATAGGAGATTCACATCATAGGTGTGCAGCCGCAGATGTGTGATGATGTCATGTCAGTATGATTGACATGATTTTTCAGCACCTTGTGGAACATTTGCCATGAAACATAAAAGCAGTTCTGAAGTCATATGAGGGTCGAAGTAGCTGGTGAGTGTAGATTCATGCACTAAGAGAAATAAACATAAAGATAAAAGTAAAGCTATCTAGGGTGCATAACAATGTGAATGTTAGAAGAAACATCTGAATGATGAAGCTCACACAGTAATCTAACAATGAATTTTAAAAAGTCAAGGGGTGTTTCTTCCAGGCAGGGCTCAGAGCTTTGACAAAGTGCACCAGTTTTTTCACAGTGCTGCAATAAGATGTTCATCTTTAAGACAGTCTAACCTTTCCGTCTTGTATTGCATAAGACTTTTTTGTCAGTAAGAGAAATACCCTGAGCTTAAAAAAGGAGTCAGTTGGTTAATAAATCCACACATTTTTGATAGCAAATCAGGCAGCTGGCACCAACCTGTGGAAACTCCAAGAGGTTTGTGGTTAAAAAGCAGCTGTGGGCACTACTCATCAAGTTAGGAGCTTTAATGATGCTGCGCTTGTGTCTTTAATATGTCTTTTATGTAAGAGAAAAATATGAGTATTATTAGCTGTCTCTGCCAAAAGAACATGTGTGCTTACCAAAATGTTGACTAATTCATTTATTAAAAAAAAAAAGAAAAAAAAAGCGAGGTCTGTTTGAACAACAGGATCAGACTGCATTTAAGGCCCTTTTTTAGGTTATAAACCAACCAATTAGTCAAGAAAACAACCCCCCAAAAAATGACTGGATGAAAGCAACTGTTATTTTCTAACAAGCAAGAAAGAAACTAGACTTCAAATGACAGGGTGCTCACTTGTAAAGTTCACACAATGTTTTTGTTTCATTTTTCAGCTCCATTGTTCTCACTTCCTTACACCCTCCCTTCGATTACCAAGATCCAAAACTTTTCTCCTATTAATGCAACTCCCTTTGTCAGAACTGTTTCCCCTCGGTTATTTTGCTGCTGTGTTTTCCTCCTTTGTCTCTTTTTGTGTCACTTGAAGTTGAATTACAGCCTCTTTGTTAAATGCACTCACTGTTGTCTTCCTCCTCCTCACCACAGCTTCAGACTACTGCCTAAATATAGAGTCCGCCATCTCTTCCACATGAGTTCGGCTTAATCCCTCAAAACTTCAAATCCACTTTTTACCAAAGAAACATTCACCAAAGAAGCTCACCACTCCTGCATCGCTACAACATTAACTTCTGAGAGGAGACCTTTAACACATCATTTATTATATCAATGCTTCAACAACAACCATAGCTGAAAATGACACTCAAATAAACACATGGACAAATCTCCCATCCCATCCTCAACCCCACCCAAATATAACAAACACACAAATACATGAAGAAACACAAATGTAACTCTGTTTGATTTTTTTAAGTAATTCAAAACTAAGTTATCTTCAGTTACTTTACACAAAACACCACTGATTCCCCAAATAGAGACAAACTCTTCAATGTTAGATACCAGATACTTATGTGACGTGTATTGTTGGCAAAAAGCTTAATCTGTGTTTTTTCCACATCCCACCACTGAGCTAAATTGCAAAAGTCATTTTTTCTTTGTTTCCAGTGGCACCAGAAGTCAGAAAAAGCTTGACAGAACTCTCTGTCATGGGTCAGTTGTAGTTGTTGAAGTGCCAGTACGAACAACGGTTAGACTGTGTCACAGAGAAATGTTTACAGTCACTAAATGATGATCAGAAAAACTAACAGGTAAAATCTCTTTTAACTAATCTATTATTATAAGTCTGATTGATATATAGTCTATCAAGCCTGGCTGCCTTCACGCTGCCCTCAGAAACTTTCACATATGTGTACTCTCAGGCTGCTGGATGGAGCTTTCTCCACACATCAGTCAGATTGTTCTGAAGGAAAATTGTAGAGTAGTGCGCCTGAAGGTGGGTGATGCTCTCCTGTGTTTCTACTGAAGGATGGGTCGTACAGTTCCAGTCCCCCCACCACTACTATTGAACTACTATGTAATGGTGTTCATTTATCATTCATTTTTTAAAATAGCTGCACATGACCTGCGGCTGAATTGTGAGCGTATACATTCATAAAAACAAAACGGTATTCCCCTGATTGTTGCTTCCACTACCTGTGCCCTTCCCTGTTCTATCTCACACACTGAAACATGTGATAGCTGAAGGTGCCTAGAAAATAAAACTGCCACACCTGCACTAAGGTTAGTATCATGACTTAAAAATAATTGTCCACTCCAACTCTTTTCCCATTCTGTCTCATTATCTATCTTCTTAAAGAAAAAACACATCAATGTTTTTGTTCCTACTAAGTTCCACCAAAACTGCATGCCTTTCTCTATCCCTGCCTCCATTTATGTTAAGCGTACCTATTCTCAAGGCTGCCATATAAGACGGTAATAAGCGAAATAGAGAGAAGACAGAGAAACCCTTCCAAAAGATCACCTTTTGTGCTCCAAACATTTACTGTGCTTTTAAAGGAGTTTTCCCATCCTCAACTTAGAATCTTTTTCAAGATTCTTTTGTTTGCTCAACTGTTCGTAGCCGACCACTCTCCTTATCTTTAGAACAGATTTTATAAATTGATCGACATCTGGAAAAGATATCTGTGACTTCCAGGGACTGTCTGCCAAATGTCTCATCTAAAAAGTAGTTTACGTCCTCCAAGGAATGCGATTACTGATGCTCATCCTGTAAAACAATATCAGAAAACTGTGATAGGGAATCGTCTTCAAACAAGTCTTCTTCCTCATTTTCAGAACTCAAAGAACCTGAAGTTATATTTTCATTCCCTACCTCACTTGGCGTCTCTGTCTGTCCACTGTGCTGATTTTTCATCACAATTCCCCTGTCCTGTCTGTCAGTGCTTCCATCCTCCACCTCACTGTTCCTTTGCACTATCCCCTCTTCTACTAGCGCAGCCTATGGGGCACTAGCTGCGACCGCCGCTCTTTCATGCTGTGCCGTTATGACCCACCTGTTCATCAACAGCTAGCAGAACCTGCTCCACGGTGTACTGTTGGGGAGCCACCACCCTGGCCCCATGTCTAATAGACAGGGGAGGCGAACCCTCACTGGGGAGGAGCACCATGGCTCAAAGTAAACCTGGCCAATTAACTAAAGCTTCTGACTTTACACAACACAGTGAAATAAACTGGCCTTGACATTTAACCACCCATAGAGTCTAAAGTGTTCTGGAAAAAACAGTCCAAATGTCCCAAACTCACTCAGCAGCTCCACACGTTCACCGAGCACCTTCACACACCCATTCAATCACACTCCCAGCATGCAGTGCAGGAAGGAGAGGAGAGGAGGCCTCTCACTGTTGCTGAGCCAGGTTCACACACGTGGAAGTAATTAGTTGCGGACTGCCGAGGAGTCTGGGCTGTGGTGTAATTAGGGGACTAGATCACTTTAAGCACAGCAGGGACATCCTCACATGGTGAAAGTCTGGCAGAAAAATGAAAGAACTTCAATGAAACACCCAACAAGTGGCATAAAATATTTTCACTCTGAAGCAACATGGACACTTCAGAGGAAGTCTGCCTATAACACTTTGCGACAGAGGACTTTAACCACTAGGACTGGGTGCAGGCAGCAACATGCAGAATCAGGTGGAAAGGCTCAGGCACAGACTGAAGACTACTTAACTCTGACATAAGAGCTCCAGTTTCCAAGGTTCACATTTCATCTCAGAACTGGATTTCGAATGAGAGGAAACTGGGAAAATGAGGGCCTTGAAAATTGAGATTGCAGACACAGAAAAAAGAGCCAGAGAAACTTTTTTTTTTTTCCAAATCTTACATTAGATTACACAATCAAAACGCACAGAGGCTGTGGAAACGACAAACTGTAGACAGTCTGGACTTGAGCTGGAAATGTGTCTGAATGAGACCTGATCCAGGCTTAGCTACACAAAGAAGAGAAGAGAGAATATTTTTCATACCTGGGGTTGGATTTCTTGGACACCAGACTGTGGCGTCCTGTGAATGAAACCTCTTGATGTTTTTAGCCTGACGCTGCGCCATGCTACATGCAACAATGCTGATTGCACAAACAATACTCTGTGGATAACACACATCTCCTGCTTGGTGCATGATTATATATATCACATCTGTTGTTTCTGTGAGCGGTCTATTTTTACACTCTGGTGAAACACACTGGTTTATCTATTTTAAACAGAAAAACTGTAAAAAAAAAACAAAAAAAAAACAAAAACAAAAGAAGAGTGATTCACAGCTTACAGAGATGACGATTTTACGCAGATTTGTTATGACAGTTTTTGGGAGGGAAAATTTGCTCTGTTGTTTGTGCCTTCTGTCTGTTTAAAGTAACAAACTCCGCCCCTGAAAGGTCATGAAATATACTCCTGAAGAAGAGTAAAGTGAGCCTGCAGCTCTGATTAAACTGTAGTGTATAAAAAAAACTGAATTCGATTTTTTAAATCAAATCCAGACACGCCTAAACAGCAGGAATGAATGAGCTAGGAAATATCATCAGCTGTGATATTGCAGATGAGCTTATTCCTTCCTTTTCAGGCTTCTTGACGACTATTAAGATTCATATGTTCTTCTCTACATGCTGCTGTAAGCATTTTACTGTGTAATTGAATAGAAAAGGTCCATATATTTATTTACAAAAGGCATTTCATGGTGCTTTACACAGAAAGTTAAATCAAACATCCAAAAAACAACAACCTACAGCTTGTGGAAATTTCAAATTAAGCCAAAGTTTCAGACAGGCTTCAAAACTTGGTCAGCCCCTGGGCTCCCATGTTATAATGTTAGAATGCCTCACTTTACAGCAGAAATAAACATATCAATTTAAGCTTTTTTTTTTTTTTTAGGTCATCATAACTTTGGCTATAACTGCCCAGATATACTGCCATGATGCCTGCTAGGTGGCAAGGCAACACAAGCAGCCAAGATGCAACTATTTCAGGACTTAAAGTCTTTTGTCGTTAATCCACGAAAGCATTTTTTCAAACTCTGGTAGATGATCACAGGATCCTTTCCATGGCAAACAGAAATGCCTTCATAACAACCAACCAAGTGTAAAAAACCCTCTGCAGAAGGAGGCTTTATCATTCAGTGCACCATTTAGGAATATGATGTCAAATCTATCATAGCAAGAATGCTGCATACGAAAGCAAAGAGGGTTCAGCACAAAGTGCATTCTGCAACAGCATTCTCTGGATGACTGAGTCTGTGTTCAGGAAAAAAGGACTATGGAGGTTTTGAATAGCTCATGGCCTTAAGCATATAACATCATCTCTAAAACACAGTGGAGTCGGTGTGATGCATGTGCACGCCTGGCTTCCAGTGGCACCGGGTGACGTGTTTATTCGTGTTTATTAGTGATATGACAGAAGTAAAATATATGAAGCGTCTCGAGCTCTACTTTCTGCTCGGATTCAGGGGTGAGGAAGGTTTTCGGGGCCACAAAGAGTTACGTATCAAGTTAAAGCTCCAACGGCAGGTGGTATTACACCTGCACTTCATGCCTTTATTATCCTGACATAATCCTCAGCTTCACATCTTCCTCCTTCCTTTAAGTTTGAGTCATGCACAATAATGTTTCCTGCAGATTTTGTTTGTAAGTGGGTGTGTTTGTTTGTGTGTCAGAGTGCTATTAAGTCAAGGGTGTATCGCCTCCTCAGAATGCTGCTGCGGTGGAGCGACTGCACCACATTACAAGCTGAGAAGGGCACAACGTTTAAAAGCTGAGCTCATAACAAAAGGTTCTACTCTCCACCGGACTTTCCCTTTAAATCATCACCACGAAGTTCATTAGCAGAATTTATGATCCAAAGTCGCTCAGTGACTCGGTGTGTCAGTTAGCTTAGCCTCTCAGAGACAGACGCCCTCTGTTTTCCACCACACCTTTGTCTTTACAGATCTAACACATTCCTGAGACGAGAGGTGGTGTGTTATTAAAAATCAAACGTGCTTAAGAGTGATTTGGTGGTCTAGATGAATGTGAGGCATGAACGGGGCTGGCTGTCTCGGTGGCGGGATGTGGAACATGTGCATCTGAAGCAACTACTTTGTCATGAACAATATTTTCCACATGGTAAAAAAAACAACTGAAGAAGTAGAGAACAGTCCATGATTTCAACATTACTCACTGCTCATCCATGCCAAATCGATCCACATAAAGTTTTTAATAAATAACTTTATTCACTTCAGGTCACTCAAATGTAGACACACTGCGCTGCCATTTCATGTTTTAGATCTATCTTTCCAAAATGTGGTTGGAGTGGAGCAAAGAAAGCATTTGAAGTTGACCTTGTGCTTTGCTGTTATGCTTTTAAAAGCTAATTTAATTTTGAATGCCAGCTTCCCTGTACGTTCCAAGAGTCAGGAAGCTTATAATTTTCCCACCCACCAGTAACTTCAGAAGAAAGACACGAACAGCACAAAGAGACAGGAGGGAGGCTCCTTGTCTTCAAGCGCTTATCATCAACACTTCAAGTGAAGGACAAATGAGAGGGAACCAACAGTATATTTATTATATATTTATATCAAGTATATGTTAAAGTGAGGGAATAAAGCCACATGAGAGATATGTAAAAATCCACAGACTAAAGAATAACATGCCGTTCCAGTGGATTATTGCGATTCCCAGACACTTATTTCTTTAAGAAAAAAAAGCAGATTGTACATTCCTCAGCTCCTACGTAAGCAAGCCAAGTGTAACGAGAAAGACATGAAAGAATCCAAGTATGTCCAAAGAAAGCTCAGGACGACTCGATCAGATTGAAAGATCTGAAAAGTTTAATGATGTTAAAGAAACAAAGAGAGAAAGAAAGAGTTGCCCTTTGAGTACCCTGTGAAAAACCCACCCACTCATTTCTGTCTGTCTGGAGATGACGCATCATCAGCCCCCTCCCTCCACGGCGTCCTTTCAGCCGCAGCCGCACCCTCCCAGCACAAAAACAACAAATTACAGTCCTACAGACTGCAACTCACTGAACCGAAAGCTACCCCACATAATCTTGAGCCATACAGATGATACAATGACCCAATCTGTCCCCTGTCTCTCACTAGAGTCCTCTGGCCAAACTTAGCAAGACGCCCCGTCTGAAAGACTTAGATGCCAAAGACGGTGATGACTCCTGCTGAGTCACTTTCACTGTGATTCAGTCCCTGGATGGGTTTTTGGTCAACATGCCCAGATCTTATTGGCCCGTACAGATGCAGGAATACAGAGTGCGACAGCACCAGGAGATGTTTTTAGACTGGTGGAGCGTTCAAATTATTACAGAGTAATTGTGAAGCATGACACACTTGGTAGTTGGTATTTATCTTCAGTGGAAGTAATGATCACATCAAATTGAATGTAGAAATATCTAAAAATGTACTCCAACGTGTTTTTTGTTTAATGGATGGATGTTTTCTTCCACATAGTGAGTAATTCTCATCAATATTTCATGAACATTCCACTTGGTGGTTTATTAAAGGGGACCTTTTCCTCATTTAGTGCTCCATATTCATAGTCCTGGACTCTACTACAGTAGAGTGGGTCAGTAGCTTTGTGTGAGTCACAACTGCTTATTTTTCACATACTGTACCTTAATGCAGCCTCTCAGTTCACCCACGGTCTAAAACAAGCCATTTAAGCATTAAAAGGTGCCTTAAGGCCACCCTTCTTTCAGGTCAGCTTTCTTTTAATTGGCTGTTGCTTGGCTTGGCTTCAGATGCAGTTGCTTAGTTTCCACAAACACAACTAGGTGCTTGAGGGCACTGCCACTAAATCAGGTTCTAAGTAAACTAACTGCAAACCCACTAAAAGCATAATTTGTCAAACTTGATTGGGAGCAGCAGTTTTTTAAATCCATCCATCCATGTTCAAGGCCAAACCTGATCCAGAATATAGGAGCTGAGAGCAGTGACAAAGATTACAGCAGGAAGTCTGATTATTTGGTACAATAGGTCAGCTTTACAGCATTCACAGTGAAACATAAACACTGCTTATTTGTTTTTTGTGGCCTCTGTTGTCTCATTCTACTGTGGAATATGAAAGTGGTGAAGCTCAACCTAGCTTAATGCCTGCAAGTGGAAAACTAGATTCAACCCCGTGACCCTGTTTTCATCTTTTAAAAAGTACCTCCAGGATTATTTCTGCTTACATTTTTTTCTTCTCCTTGACCTGAGAGAACTGACTAAACAACACTGGCTCCCATAAACAGCTGCCACAAGAGCCGGTGTTTAAAAAGAGAAGAAGAAAATGCCTATCATCATATGACGTGCTTCCCTTTACCGTCAAACCACGTCCCCAAATACACCCACCCTCAACTGGCACTGTGAGACCACATATCACGCCAAGCAAGGGACGACGCATGAAGTGGGTCAGACTCCCGCAGCTGAGCCAGACACTGGGAGTAAATGACATAATCACTGCCTTATGAAAACACAAACCTGCGTACACATTCCTCCTCCTCCTCCTTCTCTCCCCCCATAGAGCTCCCGCTCCTCCATCAACCCCCAAAAACTCTGGACGGCCTCACTTTCAGCTATCCAAACAACAGTGCTGCCCTTTGCCAAAGTCCAGCACTGTCACTGAAGGCTTTCATTACCTCTCTCTCACACACACACACACACACACACACACACACACACACACACACACACACACACACACACACACACACACACACACACACACACAAACACACAAAC
>VURO01007539.1:5159-23940 GCA_015108175.1 Pelvicachromis taeniatus
AGTGGACTGGTGGGTGCTTGTATATATGGCACCCATGTAATTAAGTTTTCAGGTTCCCTGACTTTATTGTGCTGCTTAGACTGTGCAATGCCAGCAGTAGTAATTAAAGCTGAGCCCTCTTCTATGGATGTGTTTTACTTCCTGATTTAATTACCTTTATTAATCAGATAAAAGATGGAGAATGAAATGTTAAAGCGAGTGGATCCTGGCGCACTTTACCTGTTTATTTTTAGTGTTAGCGAGATTGCATTGCGATTTTGTAGCAAAAACGGAGATGCAATAATGGTGAACAATGAAATACAACCACAAGAAGGTACTTATTCTGCGCTGGGATAGTTATACATCACAACAAGAGTACAGACAATTTACTAAAGCTGGTGTAGTTGGTGAGGAATTTCTCAGTGGCTTTTTGCCATCAATTGCTTTTATTTCCTTTAAGAAAAAAACATAACAACAACAAACAAGTCAACTATACCTGCAAAAGAACAGATAAGCCATAATGGTGGACTGTGTTTGAACCAGGCTCATAAAACAAGCAGAGAGGCTTGCCGAGACCCAGGGAGCGTGGGTTTGTGTTTGAAGGAGACTCACAGCTTTAAAATTGTTCTTTGCTGTTCTCGTCATGAACCAAACGGGACCACGCAGCTCACATCCAAGCAAGTCTTTTAGTGTTTAGACCTCTGTGCGTCATCTTTTTATGCCAGTCCAACTTCTAGCCAATTTCAGAGAGTACAGGGAACAGCGAAGCAAGTGAAAGACACGAAAGAGAGAAAAGACAACACAAGTCTGACCCTCACACTCCACTTGTCAGTCAAACATCTGGAGTGAACGCTTGGAGGAAGCAGCCTGTCAAATTCTGTTAATTATTCCCTACATCTCTACTTCTCCTTCCCTTCTGACAGGCTGACAATTGGCCAGACCATGAAAAAATGTTTTGAAATATAATAAGGAGCATATAGTCTATTAATATTAAAGTCATACTAAAATAAACTCTTTCATCCTGTCAGTCGGCTTACAATGCTATAAAGCCCCCATAGTATATTTAATGCTGTGTATATTTAATGATGTGATGGCAAGAATTGGCAAAGCACGAACCACTTTTCTGATCATTAAGAATGTTTGGAGCTCAAAAGGGGATTGGAAAATCCCCCAAACTGAGAATATTTAAGATCAGTGTGAAAACTATACACCTGTGTAATTTAATGACAAAAAGACCACTCTGCAAGCTACAGACATATCAACGGCTGCCTCCGTGGAATCCTCAGAAGACGGTGAATCCTCACACTTCAGCAGACAGACTTATCCTGAGAAAAAAGTAAAGATGGCTTCGCTGTGGATTTCCCCACAAAGCTGAAAAAAAAAAAAAGCCATTTTCTGATGGGGAATTAGTCAGGAACAAACAGAAGCATTTGAAAATCCGCTCCTCTTCAGGTGAACAGTAACAAGATTGAGGCCATTGCAGGAAATATGACGCTTCAGTTAAAAAAACAGAGTGGACAGTTTTGACTTTTTCTCCTTGGATCTAGACAAGAATCATGATGTACATGACACAACCCAGTTACTCATCTTTGTGCATGGGATAACCAAATGGCTGGGATTACAGAGGATCTGGCAGCAATGCACTTGAAGAAAGAGACGACACAACATGATTTGTTCATGGATGTAGACAAGCCGGGGCTGAAATGGACCAAAATGGGAATTGTAACATCTACTCTCACCAGTAGCAGTTTAAAAATTAGATCAAAATGAATATTGAGCAGAATTAAGTTCTTCTTATCAGTATGACCCTCAACAATAGTACTGGTATCTCATGTGGCCCCTTGAGAAAATTAATTGCTACCCCTGATCTAGATCATTGGTTTACAAAAATGTTTCCACCTCTAACCCACTACAGGTTCTGAAGAGGTAAACAAACTATGAAGGCCAAAACCTTTTTTAATACTGTAAAGCTGGGCATTTTACTAAGTGATTTACTCGCTTTTAGAGCCAGTCTCAAGTGGACACTGCAGTTTTTGGCACTTCAGCATTGGCTTCGTTTTTCTGCCCCGGAGGTTGCCACTTGGACAGAATAGGACAATTCTATGCTCCCAACGCTGCCAACACATAATTTGTGAAACACAGTTTTAGCTAATGACAGTAACACAAATAATGAGGAAGATTAAATGACTAGTTCGACACATTAGGAAACCATGCTGATTCACTTGCTTGCCAAGAATTATATAGCTCAATACCACTCTTAGATAATATGAACCTGGAACTCAGAGGCTAACATAGCATAGCACAAAAACAATAAGCAGCGAGACGGTTCTATCCAGGGTCACCAACTTATCCTGAAAGGGCGTCTAAAGCTTAACACACTGTATTTCACTAGATAAATCCCATTGTGTGTTTTTTTGACAGTATTTATTAAGAACTTTACATGTTTTGACTGCAAAAAACAAACAAGCATTTAAAAAGAGGCTGTGTTCCATTTAGCTGTGCTGTAGTCTAATTCCAAACTAGCAACAAACAATTAGCAGCTAGCATCAGTGGCAGGTAGGCCTGAATGGTTCTTAATTCCACAACAACCAGGCAACGTAAACAATCTGATGAAAACACGTGTAAATCGGGCCTCTATACACAGAGAAGCCAATTAGCAAATGAGGAGCAGCTGTGCAGGCGAGTGGCTGATAACAAGGGCAGTCAACACAGTGAGTTCTCAGCCCCGTCACCTCTTTTGATGAATGAGGACATTTAGTGAACATGCACAGAACTGATGGCTTTTCCTCCTATCCCCTGTATCCCTGTATGGATAGCCCGCTTTAATTATTGATGAGGACGTATACATGGCTTTTCTGTACCATTTAAAATGAGACGATGCTAGTTAGACATACAATATCCTCCATGCAAATAATAATGCACAGTAAATTTGTGTAGCGTGTTGGTTTATAAGAATATTGGTGTAAAATAGTAAAAAGTGTTCGTATAAGGTAAATAGTGACGATAAAATGTATGATTACTACTTTGCTATATCAGGGAAGTGTTTGAAGTAGTAGTAGTAGTAGTAATAATAATAATAATAATAATTAGATGGGTCACCTAATGAATGACCATTTTTTTAAACTGAACAGGAATGTTCTCACTTCATAAAAGTATGACCTACAAATGTCTAAAATCAAAACCGTAGGGGGTGATAAAGGGGACAGAAAGAAAAAAGAAAAAGAAAGCAGCCAAATTTCTTCAGCCTGCAGGTCTCTTGTCATTATGTCACCCAAAGGGACTAGAAGGATGTGTGACAGTCTAAGAGGCTAGCTGGTGCCCTGAGAGAGCCGAGATGCACTCAACATCTAATACATCATGTAAGACAAATGTGTGAAACACAGACCAGCCTGAATAATATTAACGTGCTTATTTCTGTATGTGTACTTGCTTTTTGTTGCATATGTTCAAAAATGCGTACATGTAAGTGTGTGTTTGTACATGTGTGTCAGCCTGTTTACTAGTTACATGTGTAGATATAACTATACACCACAATAAAAGCCAAGAAAAAATATATATTCCCATGTTAAATCTGTAAGAGATGCCAGAATCAGGCCAAACCCAGCATGAACTGATGGCTTATTAATGCACAGGGACCTGGTACCCAACATATTCAGATTGTGCATTTAGCTTTTTGCCCCATTACGGGCAATATTAAGCCGAAGAGTGCAGGGCCATTTCCAAAGAGCCAGCCTCTAATGAGAGATCAGAGGCAAGGTTTTATCATAGGCAATAAAACATGAGAACTGCGTGTCTGTTAATAAGACCTCGAGAGGATTGGAGAGAGGGGGTGAAAGGCGTGGGATCCTAGGATCAAAGAAATGTCTGCCTGGAGAGGAGAGGAATGAGTGAGAATTTGCAGAGAAGCATAGAAAGAGTGGACAAAAGGTGGAATGAATTGCACTTGGATCCAATGGAAAACCAAAAGTAATGACAGATTGTAAAAAATAAAGATCTTTTTCTAGTCATCTTTACATTTATGTGTTTTATTCTATCAGCTTTTCTTATCTGTTACAGCAGCAGCATTGGTCTTTGTTCAGATTAATAGGAGTGCTGATTCTTTAAGATGATTGCCATTCCTTTGTTATCTCTAAGTCCACAGACATACTAATGTTTTTCCTGCACAAATGTGACTTCAACTGCAATTAAAATAATTCAGTTGCAATGATTTTCTCAAGCTGCCTTTGCACCTTGCATTTCACTGGACTTGGATATAACAAATTTACACCTGAAAATAATAATAACCTAATACATAGTGCTGGAATACTTTTATTTTTTGTCTTCCCTTTACCATAAACTGTCACTCATTTCAAAGATATTTGAAAGATTATTTTGGGGGGGTCTCTTTAAACACCTGTTTACAATTGTGCAGCAGTTTGCCTTATGGCACATTATTTTATAGTATATCATGTTGGGTAGATTAATAGCATATAGGAATGCATTCCTTATATAACCTATATAGTAACTGGCTTTAAAAAGTCTTTGTAAAATATTGCATGTACACATAAATTGTCAAAAAGGTGTAGCACCACTTTAGTGAGTGGACGCCCTGCATAAAGTCCTTTTTCATAAATCTTGGGGGAGGTCAGAAATGAAAACATGACTTTGGAGCAGCTGCACTTGATGTGACAGGAGCCTTCCCAATTTATTTTGATTGGCCTTGCTTTATGCAAGCCTCGGGTAGATTTCCCATGGGCAACTATATGTTCTCGCTAAGACTGGGAAATTCAAAATGTGTGATGCCTACAAGCCGAAACTACAAATGAAAGCAAAAGTATCATCCAAGCGGACGTGTCTATTAGTTTCAGCCAAAACGTGTTTTGAAAAGCTAACAGAGTTGTGTTCGTTTTAAATACTAATAGCAAGAAAGTGACATCATCTTTACATTTTAATATTTACTGTTTTAGTACTTACTGTGTACATGAACGTACAGATAGGGGGAAAAAATTACCATGGCAACCATATTTATGCATCTACCCTGAGTGTCAATTAATGCGTTTCTCACCAGCTGATTGATTTTAGTGCTTGTTTTAAAATGAAGGGCAATTAGCCTGGTGAGAACTTAATTAAAGATCTTTAAAAATTATTCAGCAGAAGCTAATTCCAAGTGTAAGACAGGCTAATCAGTCTGACTGGATTTATAATTGACTTCAGCCCACATGGTATATATTGTGCGGAGGTGTGGACCTCAGTTTGATCCTCATTTGCAGCTTCACCGCCACCCTGCTGTCTTTGTCAAGCATCCCAGCTCATGTTGTGTAGAATCTACATAAAAAGGCACAAACCATCTGATCAGTATGAACTGTGCATAGATGCAGATGTATAATTAACTGACAGTAAAAACTGTGGTTTTCCTGGAACCGCTAAAATCACTTTCAAGCCATATACACTGCGACAGTTTATGATTTCTCAGCAGTGTCTCTGATCAAATAACCAACTGCAGATATATATAAGCAATTAATGTTGAACATTCAAAGAGCAGATGGTTCTGTGCTGTTTTTAAATATAGTGTTTAGGCTTGATTTCATTTCTAAGGGAAGCAATTGTTTGAGAGGAAACCTACAGGAATGCCTGTAGTGGTCCAATGATTAGAGAAACCATCCTTTTACGGGAATGTGGCATCATTAGTAATGCCTGGACTTTCATACCAAACTGGGTCTCAGAGTAACATAATTTCTTTTAAAAAAAACTGAAGGAAATCTAGCTCTCCTCCACCCACAGTGACCATAAGCCACACAAACAAATCTGAGCACAAATAATCAGCTTGCTTCTTATTAACAAGTTAAGACTCACATTTGAAAATAAAGAATTTAAACAGTACCAGATTCATTACTCTCTTCAGTAACACCTAATTGTGTCTGATTGAGCCTGAGTGTTGTATCGCCCCGAGGCCATAGCTGGCCCTTTGGTTGTTCCTGGCTGGCCCACATGATCAGGCAGTAATGTACTTACTGAAAGGGACTATGACAAGGAGTCATTTATTCATGGGGGTAACTGCATGCTTGAGCTGAAATAAGATAAACTTGCAGGTGCTAGAACCGATAGCAAAGTGACCAAAGATAAAGTGACTAAAACGAATCCAGAAGTAAAATTGGTATTTTTGCACTAAACGTGTTGTTTTTACAGTGCCAAAAATTAACCTTGTTGTTGCTGCTGTAACTAAAATAGTTAACTTGATGGGCACAAGAGCACTGAATCACAGGCAGTTTGTTGCATTTATGAGGTGCAGGAGACGAACATGGTGACATATGCTAACACACTGCTGTCAGGTGCTAAAAGAAAAACTAGAGGACCTAAAGGGCAGAAATAGAAGAGAGTTGGGGTTTTTTTAGAAGAAAGGCAAGGGCATCCAGAGCTCTCAGATGCAGAATGGAAGGCGGATCTGACATTTGTTGCTGATGTGACGGCACTAAATTATAAAAAGTTATTATTAAATATTCTTATTTAATAATAACTGCCAGCAGTGAATATTATGGTTCTGTTTGGATCTGTTTTAATTTGTGAACAAACAAAAAAAAAGTTTAACAAATCCAGACCCAGATTGTCTGTCAGTGACAATCACCTGTTCACAGTACTTTGCATTTCCACCTCATTGACCCTCACTTTAATGTCCTCATTCAAGCCCAGAACTGTCTAAAATTCACTTATAAAAGAAGAAACGAACCGAAAAGCTGCAGATGAAGCAATAAAACTACATCAAGTTAATTGTATAAGTTAGTCTTCAAAGTTTAGCAATAACTTGCACATTCTTTTCAAAACTGTTTTTGCGATTATTGATAAAATAGTTATAAAATACTTGCATTTCTACTCTGCTTCACATTTTCACTGCTTAAGTATGACATCTACTCTTAAAATTAGCAGTTTATAAAGAGATAAATAAATACTGAACAGGATTTAGTTCAGCTGTAGACGTGACACAGCTACTCACCGCTGTGTTTGATAGCAATCGGAATCCTAATCCATGTCACTGGTCTGAATAAAGAACCAGGAATTCTTCAGTAAATAACTTTTCCCCCCGGCTGTAGCACAGCCTGCATGTCTCTGTTGAGGAGATCCTGTAAATAACAGTCTGTGGATTGATGAGACAAACATCCTTGACTGTCTGCTTTTTTTGAATTTTTATTTTTATTTTTTGCTATAGGCCACACTGCCATGCATGCTGGGTGGGTCAAGGTGGCACAAAGAAGTCCATAGCCTTCACTCAGAATGTTTAATATACTGAATATATTATTCTATTTTAGAGATATCTAGTCGAGATTTTCCACTCTGGCTAAGTAAATATAGTTGACAGAATTGACAGGATTGAAGTTATTAGATTAAAATGTTTCCCTTTGGAGTAGACTTCACAGTGAGATAAAAAAATGAAATTGAAGTTCAACCATTTCCTTCTGCTGATATTTGCACTGACATACACAAAAGCACAGATGCATGATTCATTAGCATTTTCATTAGCAAGAATTGTGGTCACTTTATTCAAATCACCTCCCTTATTTCCTTATTCAGTACCTTAATTTAGTATTTAAGTTTAAAAAGCTTTGAATCAGCAGCTAAGTTAAGGTCTTTTTTATGATTTGCTTTTCTACATGGACTTTCCTTCAGAGGGAATTTGAAATTCATAAACAGGGCTGACTCGTCTGCCCACATCAGTCTGGAAGGCATATTCTGTGCTGTTTTCACTTCCTATCCTCCATGTCCTTAATGAAGCAGGATTGATAGCATGCCAGCGGAAAGAGAGCTCACCTCATCAGCGACCAGCCAGGGGAGGGACGCCCTCCAATAAATAGTGCAGTAAACACACAATTAAGGGCCCACATATCACTGCTCCGTTATTACATCCTACCAATTAAGCGTCGGGGGCAACCTCCTCATTTGTATCGCTTTAAGCCTGTAATCAGTAATTTAGTAATGATGAGCTGAGTCTCAGCTGCAGGCTCAATAACCAGTCAAAGGTTGAAAGTGGGTGGTGGTGGAGATGGTGGAGCGTTTGTCTGCTTAAAGTGCAGAAACATTTAGGTGAAGAGTTTAGGCTGTTGTGCATTAGGTCTTCCTGTTGGCTTTTTTTGTTTAAAAAACAAAGATGAAATGAAAGCTTCTATATGCTAAATTGCATGAAATTCAATCACTTTTTTCTAAATTATCCACAGCCTCATTATCAATTCTGAACAGCCAGGGGGTATTAATACATTTAACTGATGCGCTGCTATATAGGCCAACAAAAGCACACTCACTTTAATATTGATCATGTTTCGAGCTAAAGGGCTGATTTTTAATCAAGTCGAGCTCCGGGGCTGAACGCGGTGTGAAAATAAAAGGTAGACTGGAGGGACTGAGCACGTATTCATAATCTGTTTTTTAAGCAACATGTCTGGCAACAAAAGAGATGTGGCGTCTTCACAAGAAGCAGTTCCCATCCATGGATCTGGGCAAGCCTAGCGTCAGCTGCTGCCTCAGTCCAGTAGCTTTTAAATGTTTATGTTTGTCTGCCACCTAGTGCAGGAGACTGGCATTTGTCATTATCAGATATGTGTATATGTGTCATCTGATGTTGGTTCTATCCCTTTAAAATACTTCCGTTTTTGCATGTAAATAACTGATGCAGTCCTTCCCAGTTTACCTTGCTGGCACAAGCTTTCATAGTTACTGAATAAACATTTTCCAGTCTGTTACCAGAATAATCTAAGTCAGCAGATATTCCTTATTGGCAGAGCCTTGACATAAAACAGTGCAATGTCATACCTACTACAAAAGCGCCTCCTCAAACCTATTAAGTGATCTCTTGTGGATAACATGAGAATATACTGGATGTATACTCATGTGGGTGGGCATGAAGGAAGATTTCAAAAAGCTAAAGCATAATATTACCGTCCACGACAAATTTGAAAAGCATTCTGATACTGTAAATGATTTGCACAGTCTCCTGATCTCAGTCTTGCTTAATGGCACAAGAACATCCAAAAGAACACCCACCCGTACACCCTCAGCAGTTGCGCTGATAAATGCATGATAAGATTAAACACTGACACAACAGTTTCCCAAGTGAGTCAAGTTTCTTTTGACTAGTGCTGATGGCATTTAATAATCAAAAGTGTAGACGTATTCAGAGGCAGCAGGGGGCTTTTATTATTCTCTAGGGATTCAAATTTTTCTCCCAGACAAATATTATCACCCATGAATATGAGTTATGAAATATAATGTTCCTACATATAGGCCCCCGCGGGTGCTCTGTGCAAAGTTAACATATTTAGGTTGTCTTCTACTGTATATGCTCATCTTATTGCTAACATGTATATGCTCATCCCATTGCTATAATGTTTCCTCTGATTGTGCTGGTTGACTGGTGACTGTTAGAGCATGATTCAGTAGGTCTACTGTACCGTTATGGATGTTTGTATTACAGAACAAAGGTTACTGGTTGCTAGCCCTGCAATAGGCTGGCAACCTGTCCGATGTACACTCTGCCTCTCACCCTATGACATCACATCCGATTCTGAACCCTGCAGTTAAGAAAATCGAAAGATGGATGGATGGATTTTATCAGCTTCCCAAAACCTAATTCAAAGGAATCAACTTGTGTTCCACTTCTTAGTAATTTTAGTTGTATTTGTTATCCTTGGTAATCCTCTGAGTCAGTTCTGTTAGACTGAACCAGAAATTACTGGAGAAAAAAAATTCTAGGGGGCAAATGTCTTTTTGTTTTATTAAAAAATCCAAGGTTGAAATTATTACTGGTCCTCAGCCACAGTCTGATTTCCACACAATAATAAATATCACACAGTCTCACTATCAAATTTGATAAGTGTGGATGCAGCCACCTTTATTACAGCTGTCTTTGAAGTAATGAAAAGGCTTAAAATATGTAATAATAATAATAATAATAATAATAATAATAATAATAATAATAATAATAATAATAATAATAATAATAATAATAATAATAATAATCATAATAATAATAATAATATTATGATTATTTTTATTATTATTATTATTATTATTATTATTATTATTATTAACTATAACAGTTTTATACAGTTACCATACTAGAGCTAGAAGAAGCGTACATTACTGTTAGGCATATTGGGTTGTGTGTCTTGGCTGTAGTTTCATTGTCTCAATCTCAGCTTCCTTGTGACTCTGCTGTCTACTGTCTCATTTATATGTTAATGTAGAACTTTTAAAAAGAGAGTAAACAGAAAGACTCCACCAGGTTGCATTTTCTTGCTATTCTATTTAAAGTTCCTTTAAGGGTTTTTTTTTTTTTTATAAGTTCCTCAAATTAACTAAAATTTTCTCACTTGTTCTTGCTATTATTTTTTCCCTGAAAAAGGCGGAGCTTCTGTAATGTATGTTGGCTTTGCCATCGTGAATTTTGATTCATATACAGCCGGTTTCATCCAGATATCTATGATAACTTTTTGTCACAGATTTATATAGTAGGGGGGAGCGGAGTATACTTTCTGTAGGTGAAGTGAGCTATAGAACCAGCCTTCAGTGCAATGTTTACATTATTACTCCCAAAGTTTAATATAGGAAGTTATAAAACACAGCTTAACTTTTTCATCATCCATCCATTCTGTAGCTGACAATTCTCATGGGAATACAAACAAACAGCAACTGTCATCGGGTTCATGGCTGAATAATCTGACAAGAATGAAACCTCTGCACATCAGTAAAGTGGCAGAATGACAGCTCCAGTTAACAATTAACTGAGCAAATGTAGACCTCAGAGTAATAGAGGAATATGGATACATCCATGAATAATCTAACAGAGTCATCTGCCCTTGATAAAAAATTTTAAATCACAACTATTTTAAACAGGTGATGGCATCAGCGATAATTGGATTGATGGATGGATGGTGTCTGATATTTTAGATAATTGAAAACCCGTATTTCATTTTGTCTACAGATTAAAAGATACATACATAAATATTGTATTTCAGGCTCTCTTGTCATTTCATTCTACCACTTAATGTAACCACATATGTCACAACAAAATACTCTTGCTCCATCTAAAGCCCAGCCCAGAGGAGGGATAGAAAACCATTAGAGCAGCCTTGTGGTGGATCTCTGGAGGATATGAGTGACCCTTCAGATGTGCACGAGTGGGTTTTTAGATACACAGCATTACTAATGGACATAATTTTTTTTAAATTCTGTTCTTATATAGTTGCCCCTTTAACATCCATCATTGCAGGTAAAAAAAAAAAAAGATGTACCTCTTTAAAGATCAGGTGCCTGTCAAAAGTGAGATGTGCTGTCATGAATGTCAATCTCTTCGGGGTAATGGCACTGAGTGACGTCTGTGTTAAAGGCTGAATGTATTTATGCATATTTGTGAATATAGGTAGCAAACTGTAATTGGACAATTTCAACTTAATTTGTGTTACATTTATTACTTTGTATAATTGTTTGTGTATTGCTTTTAAAATAAGCATATAACAAACATCAGGTTGACGTTATAGCAGTGCTTAATGTTACTAGATGCCTTTCTAACCTCTGAGGATGTTCTTCAACATAAAAGATTTTTCAGACAAATCTATTTCAAAATTTCCTTTTTTTTTTTAGCTTCAGGGCATGGATGATAGAAAGAGGAGGAAATCTACGTTGGAGATTGAATGTAGATTTGAGGAAGGGGACTGTCACCAGAGATGTAAAAAAAACAAAAGAAAACACTGAGAGTTGATGGAATCAGATTTTGTGGTTTGATCTAATAACATACCATTTAATATGATTCCAGACTAATTTGCAGTTACACCATTGTCTTAAAATGTATTTAAAAACTATTAAACAACTATTAAATAACATTAAATTTAAACTGCATTATAGGTGAGTTAGGGTCAGGCAGCCTGTCACATCAGTGCGCTCTTCTGCAGTGATTACTTTATTCCCTTTGCTGGGGTGAACTACGAGCTGCTTTTGGTGCAGACCCTACGAGAAAAGGGTTTTGTGTATATTATTAAAAATAATCTGCTCAGAAATTTGTGTGATCTTTTGAAGTTTCTCGCATCCTCTCACCTCTTTACTTTGGAGTCATACTTTTAAATGACTCACCAGCGCAGACGCTGGCCAATGTCGGCTGATCCACCCACAGTTCTCAAGTTTTCTTATATTCACTCATCCAATAAAATGTTCTGATGATCAAAAGAAAGCGCTATCCAGCTTTCTAACCATTAATGAGTTTACTTCAGCATGGAATCATTTCAGACAAATAAAAGCACATTTTATTCTGTTTTGTATGCGAAGGTAGAGCTTGTCAGCTGACAGAGTTTTAAATACAAGTTTTAATCTAAGACAACCGAATGAAGCTGGAGTCTCAAAGCATTTCCAGTGTCATTCAGTTGTGTAAAAAAAAACACAAAAAAAACCAAGCTGTAATTATTTTGTAATATATTTGTTGTTTGTTGAAGTCTGTCTTATTGGCTTGTAACTTATGCTAGCATCATTAGGCTGTGCAACGACATAGACAGATGGCTGCTAATGGTCTCCACTGAAATGACAGTGGCTCACATTTAATTAAACAGTGATGATTTATTCCAGATGACTATGACCTGAAAGGGGGCTTTAAAAGTCACAAGGCAGCATATATTGTGGTCTTACTATTGGCCCATAACCCATAACTGGAAGTTGACTGAATAGACTAATATTGAAAAGTTGTGTTTTGCAGTCTTTTGCTAACTGTTAAAGTTAATAAAGTTAAAAGTTAATAAGATAAACTTTAAAGTTAAAGTTTCATAAGTCCTCCCACTGATTTTATGTCCAACCCAGTGGGTGAGATATACAGCAAGTATTGTGTTTGCACTATCCCAGTAATGTATTTCTACACTTTTTACACAACGGCCGTAAATTAAAGCTTTTAGGACATGGTCAAACCGACCTGCTGAAGTTCAACCCAAGCACAAAAATGAAGAACAAAGGTGATTTAAGTAACACCGGTTCCAGACGGGTTGGCCTTGTTGATGTCAGAGGTCGGATAAGAGGGCAGCTAACTTGTAGCTACTCTTACACTCTAAGTGTGCGGAGGAAGATCTTTGAACACACATGCTGAAGCTTGAAGTAGATGAGCTACAGGAACAGAAGACCACACCAGCCACCCCTCCCCTCCTGTCAGCTAAAAACAGGAAACTCAGACTACAGTTCACACAGGCTCATCAAAACCTGAACAATCAAAGCATGGATCCATCCTGCTTTGTCTTAGAAGTTCTGGCGGCATGTCTGCCGGTGGTGACATAATAGTGTGGGTGTCATTTGAACATCACAGCCTAAATGAGTTTTGTTGCTGACCATATCCATCCATTATAAGTTCAAATCATCTCAAATGAATTTCTAGAAAATGAGAGTGAGTTCACTGTAATGACCTCCACAGTCACGAGATCTTCTTCTATTAGAGCATCTTTGGGATGTAGTGGAATAAGATAATATTTCCAGTATCTTGTTGAATCTATGCAATGAACAATTAAATCAGTTCTGAAGGCTAAAGTGCTGCTAGCTGAGTGTGCTTAATGAACTGGCTGACGAGTGTATATGTGACTCAAAGAGATCAATGAGCTAAATCAGCTTACATATCTTAAAAGAATTAAAGATTAGAATCATAAGTCTTTAGGTTTATAATTATGGATTGATTCACTGTGGCTCAAAGAGTACTTTTATTACTTTGCACATGGTTTATAATGTTATTAATGAATGATTATTACAAAAAGGACCCATTAGATTTATTTAGTCAATTGACTTCTGATTGATTACCTTAAAATACTAAGAACAAAGTTTCACATCTATATTAAATTGAATTAAACTGAAATTAAAGTTATCAAAGCATAACGTATCAAAGACCACCAGGAATCAAGATCAAGAGTAAGTCTATATTTTTAAAAACCTCGACCAAAGAAATATACTTTTATTGTTTTGTACTGTGTGACACATTTCTTTGTTATGTTGAACGTATGGCAGTGTAGTTTATATGGAAGAACTGAGTACATCACAGGGACGGCTCAGGCTGAGCAGTTTGGAGACAAAGTCAGAGGGACGAGACTGAGATGGTTTGGACATGTGCAGTGGAAGGATAGTGGACATATATGTACCAGTGAGGAGGGAAAGACCACAGAGAAGACACAGACAGTTGGTGTGACAGAGGAGGATAGAGACTATGCAGTTACTGGCATGGCTGCTGATTTGTGATTTGGCCGGGAGCGACCAAATATCAAAGAATCCCTGTAACCAGGGTGCCTGCAACACAGGGAAATCATCACACAGGGAGACACTGGCGCTAGCTGCTTATTTTCATTAAATGCTGATAAAGATTTTCTTAAGCAGAAGCTGCGAGAAGATGATGCCTGCGCATGGAAAATGTTTTAACTGGAAGTGCATGTAAGGGACTTTCTTCAAAGATTCTTCTTCAAGGTGTATGTGTGACTGTGGAGGAGCAGCAGTGGGGGGCACATCTGTCCTTGCACCTGATAAGAAATAACTTTTGGTTACACCTCCCATGCTGACCAGTGGTGCTGCAAAGCTAGGATACATTATTCAGACACACAAACATATGCACTTATGGAAAACCCACACACACACACATACAAGCCTTTGTTGACTGGTGAGATCTCATCTCCCTCTGATCTGTGAAGAAAGTGTTGTCCCCACCCACGGACCAGACGGTAAACAAAAAAATCATAAAATGCTGCAATGTCTGACAACAACAAACAGACGCCACATCTGAGACGCCAAACAAACATCTACAGATTATCCACGCGCTCTGTTCTTTATCAGATCTCATTATCAGTTACTGCTGATGTCACTATTAACAAGGCGTGCATGGTAGAGGGGGAAGAGGGGGGAAATAATAAAAGACTGAAGGACTTGCTTGCTTTTTAACTAATTTTTAGTTCTGCTTCACTTGACCATTTTCAGATGCATTTATTTCAACTATTAACATTAGACCATAAGAATAGCACCTAACCCAAGGGATGAACCAGTGCTGTGTATATGTGTGACAGACAGCTTAGCAAAGAATCTAATTTAAACTGTATCTTTAGGCACTTTTTTACCAACAGCTTGTTGCAAAAATCATTTGTTCCCATTTCTTCAGTGGATGAAAAATGGCAACGATAACACAGTTCGACAGACATAAATTTATATTTTTGCACCAATAACAGGATTCCCAAAGAGCTGTTAGACAAAAACTTGGCATATCTCAGGATTGTGTGCAATGTGTCCTTAAAATATCTGAAGATAATGAACAAATGGAGGACAAAGGAGGTGGAGGAGAGGAGGAGAGGTGGGGGAGGGGGCAATATCTAAAAGTTATGTTCTTAAGAAATAAATCACATAACCTGAAAGTTTGATCTGGCCTTTCAGGTAATCCCTCTGTTTAAAACCGCATAAGAAAAAAACCTTAAGGAAGGAAAATAGGGAGAAAAGGCCGAGGTTTGGCAAATTATCAAAAATCTGTAAGAAAGGGTCTCATGGAGAGATTAATATAAAATGTAACATTTTTGTTCAAGTTGTCATCAGTATATACAAAGGAGCTCATGAGAGGGGTACAACGGTGAGTGTCTCCAGCCACCTGTAAAACACAGTGGAGGCTCTGTCTTTGTTTGGAGCTGGATTTCAGCCAGTGCTGTTGGGAATGCTCTCAAAATTAATGGAATTAGAAACCCAAATTCCAAAATACTCTCAGATACTGATCCATCATGAAATATCATCTGGAAAGTTCATTGACCAGTAATTCATTTTTTTTCGTGACATAATCCCAAACACACTGACATCACAATAAAAACATACATGGATAAAAAACATTATCAGTCATGGACTGGCCTAGCCAGAGCTTGGACCAGAGCGTGGCTGAAACAGTGTATTCAAAGAAGAGCTTTAAAGGCTTTAAAGGCCTGCTTCTGCCCTTCAAGAAGCACTGAGCAAAAGCTCGTAGACTACAGTCTTCATCTCTCCTTCAACTCCTTCATTTCACAAATCTAAATATTTCCTTTACAGTGGCACTAGGGGTGTTTCTCTGTGAGCCGTGCGCTTCGCAAAATGATCACGAGGCGTCGCTGTTTGCTCTTTTCCGTTTCTCCACGCATCTGTCGGCCAGCGGCTTCGGAATCACGTGACGCATGTGAGGGAGCAGCATGGCGGACATGCATGTGGAGCCTCAAAACAAATTGTACCGTTTGTTCAGCTAACCCCGCCGCGAGGAAACATCGATATCGCGCGCGAAGCCGGGCCGGTGGTGGCCGAATGGTCAGCAGGATGGACGAGGAGAACAAACTTCAGTTTCCGTCTCTGCCCGATACCAAGGAGGACCTACTGGTGAGATCCTGCATTAGCCGACATGTCCACTGTGTCTGACCAGCTAATCTGAGTTAGCTTCCACTTCAGTTTTACTTTCTGGCAGGGAACATATATAGGGGGCAATATGTGTGTGTGTGTAGTTTTGGGGAGTATGACGTGTTAATGTAATGTGCGATAATGTGAGAGTCATTCTCAAAATTGTCGTTTGATGAGTCTTTTGCGGCGTTTCGGCACTGATTAGCCTACTAGCATTAGCAATGAACGTGCACAAAGTAAACTAGCATTCAGCTGTCGTTTTCTGGTAGGAACACCTGCCACATATGGTGCCACCTTGGTTTCAAATTCTCTTTTTTTTTTTCCCAGGATTGGGCGTATCCGATGAGACGAGATATGCAGGTATGTAAGGATAAGTCTGTTGTTTATAGTTGCAAGTTTAATCTTGACAGTTAAACGTCTTTAGTGTAGTTCATATGGTAAATGCGGCTTTAAAGTTCTCAAACGTTAATCTGGGGACAGAAGAATGCAGTTAATTGTATTTTCACTTGTTATAGTTACTGTTTAAACAACAACTTTGTTTAGCTGTCGTGGTACTGCTTTGATGATATGTCTACATTTATGATCAGATGTTTACATACACGCGTCATGGATGCATACATCCGGGTGTTCACTTGGGTGAACATGTTCCTTTATCGAGATCACTTATTTGGCTTCCTTAACTATTCTCATTCGGTTCTTATTGGCACTGCTTTCAGAGTCACCATCATCACTAAGCAGCATATCAAAGACATGACATTTGTGCAAATCAATTGCATGCTCTCGGTCAAATGTCTGTGCATGTTGGAGGTATTTCCCCTCGTTGTTGTGATCAGTGTTGGGGTCATTATCAGCACAAAGAGACTTTAAAGCGAGTCTACTGTAGATCCGGAGGCTGCAGACTTGACTGCTCATCGCTGCTTTTGTTGACTTAAACTGTCACTCTCAGAGGAGAGATAATTGGTTAGCATGTTCGGGATTAACCCAGGAACCATCAAGGCTCAAGGCCTGCCATGAACTGGAAACTGCTGGAACACCAGTTTATAGTGAAGTTTTACATCCACATCGACTGAGAGGGTGCCAACTAAAAAAGGAGCCCCTACTCCAAATTCAGCATATTTAAGCTCCACTGAAATTTGTAGCTGCCAACATGGACAAGCCAAATGCCCCCTGGAGAAAGGTTTTATTGACAGACAACAAAGATTGAGCTAGTTGGGCACAATGGCAAGAGGTGTGTTTGCAGAAGTAGAACAGAGGCTTTCAAACCTAAGAAAACTGCCCCAGCTGTCAAACACGGTGGGTTTAGCATCATGCTTTGAGACTGTTTTGCTACCAGTAGTACTGTTACTTTGCACAGAGTAGATGGAATCATCAAGGAGGAGTACCTCCAGAATCATCAACTTCACCTCAAATCAACAGCCAGATGGTTAAAACTAGGGCTGGGACAACGCATCGACGTAATCGATTCCGTCGACGTAAAAGAATTTGCGTCGATGCGTTGTCACTTTCAAAAAAACACATGGCGGCAGCGAGTAGCGGTAACATGTCGACTTAAACCACTCCTCCCGAACACGCAGTTCTACAGTATGGGGATATTTTAACCGAATAGGAAGTGATTCAGTCGTTTGCCGGCTTTGTAAGGTGGAAATGGCCTATCATAAAACAACCGTAAGTTTTCAACTTTTTTACTAACGCTGGTTTTTACCCTGTAATTCATCCAGACACCCCCCACGTAGACATACACTCACTCATAGACAGAGATAAACACCCAGCCTCCGTAAATGCAAAACTAATTTAAGCTGCTTAGCAGTAACATATATCATTAGATTAATCGATTAGGAAAATAATCGTTTTGCCCAGCCCTAGTTAAAACTTCAACACCATTGGGTGTTCCAGCAGGACAGTGATCTAAAACACACATAACAGGACTCTAGACTAAGTTAATTGCACTCAGGAGCTAATTACTCCGGAAACTTTGGCGGTTTTAGCTCATTATACAGTAGAGTTACAGGAGGATACAAATAATTATCAGGCAAACTGTCCTTGGTTTGTTAAAATTATCCAGTTCGACACCACGTGAGAACAATAAATATATCATCTTCTGTTGTAACGATACTTATTTTTCACTTTTTCACAAAACTAAAACATCACTACTTCCACGTCTAGTTGGATGTAAAAGAGGCGGAGTAAACTGGATCGGCACTCAGCGAATGCTCCCGACGCAGGGGAAGCAAATTCTGTTGGAGATACCTGCCTTGGCACAACTCTGGCCATGGTCTTTCCTCACTCACGACAGTAAATGCAGTGCATCATGTTGTCAGCTTTACTGTATCTTAGCCAGGGAAACTGGTCAAACCACTCTCTTTGAAATGTATACACTTTCCCCTTTTACTTTCAGTGGGCTCTGGCTCTGAGTCAATCATATGTGGCTCATTTTCTGATGCCGTCTGCG
>VURO01007542.1:7289-19973 GCA_015108175.1 Pelvicachromis taeniatus
CCCGCGAAGAACCCCCCCCCCCCCCCCCCCCCCCAGGACCCCAGGGACCCCCTTCACATGGTGGCTTTTCATCAGTAAAGGCTCGCTGGTCTCATTGAAGGAGGGGGGCAGAAAGAAAGACGGCGAGCTTGAGAGCGGATCAGGTGAACGTGAGAGCGGAGTGCAACGGCGTGCAACGGCGTGCAACGGCGTGCACGTCGGACAGTTTTCACTTTGTTGCATCAGTAAAAACGGGGGGGGGGCACTCTGCAGTCCTTCAGCTCAGACTCAGACACACAAACACAAAGACACTAAAGTGTGAAAACGTCTCAGGAACCAAACAGATGTGACAAACACACTCTGACAGCTCCCTGCACACACAGGTCGGTTCGTCAGTGCAAAGCATGATGGGATGCAGAGTCTGGGTGGTGGTCATTACTTTTCATGAGCCACTCTAATATGGACTCTAATAGTACCGTCTTTATAGTCAAACAGCACAACAACGCTGGGCAGTGACGTGGGAAGGAAGCAATATTCATAAAGTCCTCAGTCACTTTGAAATGTTCTTTAAAGTAGACGTGAAATCTTTTCTCCTGAGCAGGTCAACGTCGTTTGGGTTAAACAGTAAAGTTCATTTTGGTCCCGTTGTTGTCAGGTGACACTGTGTGACGCGTCACAGACGTGCTGATTCAGACTGTGGGTGTTAAAAAGAGACCAGCTGATTTCTGACTGCCCTGCTGGACCCGTTCTGCTCCGGACGCCGCTCTCCCCACCACAGGTAAGCAGACGAACCTGCCCGGGCCTCAGACAGGCCAGACTTTATTAATACAGTAGCTCATTTTCATTTCCATCACACAGATGATGTCACTTTGCTACAATCAGCCACACATCTAAGCTGGTACTCGACTGAGTGGAGCTGGTCAAAAGAAGCATCAGTGAGCTGATCAGCAGCTTCCTGGTTCTCCGTGTTAGCGTCAGTGAAAGGTACGCTGGGTACCTGAACTCGCTTCATAGTGGGGGCTCAGCTGGCTTTCAGTGGGAGGAGCTTTAAATGTCTCTGTGGGCTTTAATCACAGCAGCGTGTGATGTTTGACAGGAGGAGGAGTCGAGTGTGACGCCCTGAGCTCTTAATGCGTCCATCTTTCCTCGCGCTGAGCCGCTGCAGCTGCATTTGTGTCTGATGCAACTGTTGCACGCGCTGGTTTACACGAGCAACGTGTTGACAGAGAGACGAGAGGCAGACGAGCAAAGTTCAGTGTGATGAAGGTCACGCAGACGCAGAAACACCATTTTACAGCGTTTCTTTAGGTTTTTCTGTTTCCTGCAACAGGTGCGATTTAATTTGAAGGATCACAATGACATGAAGAAAACTTTCAAAATAAGAGGAAAGGAGGAAAAAATAATCAGTAATGTCAAAAAATATGGAAGTACTGAGAAATCTTTCACTAAATCATCACAATATTCACAGTTTTTCACTAAATCATCACAATATTCACAGTTTTTCACTAAATCATCACAATATTTACAGTTTTTCACTAAATCATCACAATATTCACAGTTTTTCACTAAATCATCACAATATTCAGTTTTTCACTAAATCATCACAATATTTACAGTTTTTCACTAAATCATCACAATATTCACAGTTTTTCACTAAATCATCACAATATTTACAGTTTTTCACTAAATAATCACAATATTCACAGTTATTGACAGAAAGTTGCTTTTTGCTAATCGTTTATTCGGACGTAGCCGCCACAGCAGGTCGCTCTGTGTGTTGGATTTGGTACATTTTTACACCAAATGCACTTCCTGTCTGAAAACTCACTTCTGTTTGGTCCCGGCCTCAAACCGCAGACCTTCATCTCGTCAGCTGAACTAAAAATACGTTTTGTTGTTTGTGTTCTTTGGTTTTTGTGAGTCCTTTTTAATTGTCTGCCATGTTCTACTTTTTAGCTCCTCGTTACATTTTGTCACTTCCTGTTTTTGTCTTCCTGTCGTCATCCGCCTTCATGGTGGATTTCAGGGCGCCTGGCAGGAAACACTTATCACCCCAAATGTATATGTAAAAATAAAATGTGATGATGATGAGTTGTTGAAGGATGTCTGAGAGTTCCTGCAAACATTAACGTGCGGAATAAAGAGTCGAACTTTAGTCCAATCAGGTGCAAAGGAGACGTTACTGAGGGGAAGCTGGTCACATGACGGCTTCATTAGCATCATGAATGTGCAGAATGATCATTTCAAAGATATCTTTGTGGCTCTGTAGACTTCATTCCTTCATTTATTTATTCTCATGTTATATTTTTTTCTTGCAGTTTTTGCTTCACTGATTTCATTTTAAGGCTTTTAAACTTTACTTTCTTTGTTTTTGTTACATTTTCTCTCAGGATTGTGTTACACCTTTGTTTTCTGTTGGCTCTGACTGAAAACCACTCCGGTTTTTATATATGCTCTATAAATTACTATTTTTTATTGTTATTTTCTGCATCCAAATCCTTTTTTTCAGGCATGAATATTTAAACTGAGTTAATAGAAAGGTTGTGTATATAAGCGTGCAGGTAAACAGAAGCACTGAGCAGCTGCACTGTTTGCCCCTGACTTTGAACACAAACGAGGATTTCTTCGTGATTTCATTGATGTCAACAGAAACAGTCAAACTGCAGGATTCCTTCGCTCACTTTCCTTCAGCAACGCCCCGCCCCTTTTCAGCAGCACTGACCAATCAGTCAGGAGACTCCTGAGAAAACAAAGCGTGTGATTGGAGCAGAGTGGGCTGGTTTCAAGGCACCCCCTCACTCTGCTCTTTTGCTGGGGAAGCAGGGAGGGGTGCCTGAAAACCACCAGACTCAGACAGAGTGAAGGGTCCTGCAGACTGAGGAGGGGGAACTTCACAGACAGACAGAGGGACACGCTGTGGATTTACAGACAAACCTAACTTGATCCACGGTGGGCTGTGGGGGACTCAGGGACAGTTTCACTGCTTCACTGAGTGACAGAAAGGACTTTTCTTGCTCTGAGACATGACTGTGAAGAGACCACCACCTTTTCCTGACAGAGGACTTTGAATGAAGACGTTTCTCTGACAGTAGCTGGATGTTAGAGGGGTCTTCACACTGCGTTTACACTCTTTGTTAAAACCTTTGAAAAGTTGATCAAACTTTTTGGGACTTCGATCTGCTGTCATGGCTTTGGGGGGGCGCTGCTCCTTTTGCTGGTGGGTTTGGGGATTCACTCTCTTCCAGCCTTGCACCAGTCAGCACGAGCGAGGGATTTCCATCCCCGAGCATGGCTTCTGCCAGCCCATCTCCATCCCCCTGTGCACTGACATCGCCTACAACCAGACCATCATGCCCAACCTGCTGGGGCACACCACCCAGGAGGACGCCGGGCTCGAGGTGCACCAGTTTTATCCTCTGGTCAAAGTCCAGTGCTCTTTGGACCTGAAGTTCTTCCTGTGCTCCATGTACGCGCCGGTCTGCACCGTTCTGGACCAGGCGATCCCTCCCTGCAGGTCTCTGTGTGAGCGGGCTCGGCAGGGCTGCGAGGCACTCATGAACAAGTTTGGATTCCAGTGGCCTGAGAGGCTGCGCTGCGAGAACTTCCCCATCCATGGTGCAGGGGAGATCTGCGTCGGTCAAAACACCACTGAAGCCGAGGGCCCCACCTCTGACCCCGCCCCAGGTCTCTCCGAGCTTGTGACCTTTCCTCCACACATTTGGAGCAACCAGCCTTTCTTCTGCCCGTTGCAGCTTCAGGCGCCCACCTACCTGAATTATCACTTCCTCGGCGTGAAGGACTGCGGCTCCCCCTGTGAGCCCTCCAAACCCAATGGCCTCATGTATTTCCAAGAGGACGAGCTAAAGTTCGGGCGGCTCTGGGTTGGAACCTGGTCCATTCTCTGCTGTGTCAGCACCCTTTTCACTGTCCTCACCTATCTGGTGGACATGAAGCGGTTCCGATACCCAGAGAGACCAATCATCTTCCTGTCCGGCTGCTATTTCATGGTGGCGGTGGCGTACAGCGCAGGCTTCCTGCTGGAGGACCGAGTTGTGTGCGTGGATAAGTTTAAAGAGGATGGCTACAAGCTGGTGGCTCAAGGCACCAAGAAGGAGGGCTGCACCATCCTGTTCATGATCCTCTACTTCTTCGGCATGGCGAGCTCTGTGTGGTGGGTGGTCCTTTCTCTCACTTGGTTCCTGTCTGCTGGGATGAAATGGGGTCACGAGGCAATCGAAGCGAACTCGCAGTACTTCCACCTGGCAGCCTGGGCGGTGCCGGCGGTGAAGACCGTCACCATCCTGGCTATGGGACAGGTGGACGGTGACCTGCTCACTGGCGTCTGCTACGTGGGGATCTACAACGTGGATGCGCTGCGTGGTTTCGTGCTGGCACCTCTGTTTGTCTACCTCTTCGTCGGAACTGCTTTCCTGCTGGCTGGCTTTGTGTCGCTCTTCCGTATCCGCACCATCATGAAGCACGACGGCACCAAGACCGAGAAGCTCGAAAAGTTGATGGTGCGAATTGGCGTGTTTAGCGTGCTGTACACAGTTCCTGCGACCATCGTCATCGCCTGCCACTTCTATGAGCAGGCCTTCAGGTCGCAGTGGGAGGTAACCTGGCACATGCAGACCTGCAAGCACTTCGCCGTGCCGTGCCCAGCATCAAACTTTGCACCAAACACGCCAGACTTCACCGTCTTCATGATCAAGTACTTGATGACCCTGATTGTGGGCATCACATCGGGGTTCTGGATCTGGTCTGGGAAAACTCTACAGTCGTGGCGTCGTTTTTATCAAAGACTGATCAATAGCAGCCAGGGAGAAACCACCGTGTGACCTCTGACTGAGGCTGACGGACGACTTGAGGTAACGGAGACTTGAGTTTAGTGCTCAGTGGGTCTGCGAGTGTTTTGGATCTCAGTGTACAAACGCAAAAGAAACCGCATCATAAAAAAAACTCTGACGTCCGCTTACACGTTTTGAACTTTTCACACTCAAAGTGGATCATCGGCCTCTGGAGAACTCAGGGGACTTTGTATTTCATGGGTCTACCATGGATCTGGAAGTTTCCTGTTTTTGTTTTGTTTTTAAAAAAGAAAGAGTAAACAAAACAAACAAAAACAACCACCACGGTTTATAACCCTGACTCATTTGTCCAAATCTGAAGATGAGTTTTGTCCCTCCTAAAAGATCCAAAAGCCTTAAATTCATTTGGAATATTTCATTTTTGTTCTAAAGTAATGGCAAAACCTTCCTCCAAATTCCACTGTCATTTATTGAGTTCATGATTAATAGATGTATTAATTAGTTATAGATTGGTTAGTCTATAAACAATCTTTGTCTTAATTTGCCTTTGGTTGATCTGCGTATGTCATTACAAGTAAAAGTGCTGCAATCAAAGCCTCCTTAGATAAAAGTCCAGGATGGACTCCAGCTGTTCTACATCAGTGTTGGTGTGTTTGGGTGTTTTTGTTTTTAAATATGGGTTTTATTACTATTTCATTTTTTTGTTCAAAGAAAGCGTCACTGTATTAACATTGTAGCAACAAAATTACAGATGAGAGCGGTAAAGTCCACGCAAATGTAAACTCAGCAGTTATAAGAACAGCAGAATAAACATGACATTATTTTTTGTTGTCATTTTTTGCGTCCCTAAAACACAAACTCCCCCCGTCGGGCGGAGGGGGGGTTGGCTCAGCGAGATGACAGGAAGTCCAGCTTTTAATGACAGAATCAGTCAAACTGAATCTTTGGAAACAGTCTGGCAAAAAAAGAAAAGGTTGTAATTAAAAGTTTTAAATGTTTGATGTTGGGATGTGGGGCTGAAAATGAAATCAATGAGTTATACTTATTATGTTTTATAAGCCAATCAAAGTGGGTGGAGGTGCGGGCTGAAGCGGGTCGGGCTGAAGCGGGTCGGGCTGAAGGAGGTCGGGTTGAAGCGGGTCATGCAGAAGCGGGTCGGGCTGAAGCGGGTCATGCAGAAGCGGGTCGGGCTGAAGCGGGTCAGGTTGAAGCGGGTCATGCAGAAGCGGGTCGGGCTGAAGCGGGTCAGGCTGAAGCGGGTCATGCAGAAGCGGGTCGGGCTGAAGCGGGTCGGGCTGAAGCGGGTCAGGCTGAAGCGGGTCGGGCTGAAGCGGGTCGGGCTGCAGGGGGTCAGGCTGAAGCGGGTCAAGCTGCAGGGGGTCACGCTGAAGCGGGTCGGGCTGAAGCGGGTCGGGCTGAAGCGGGTCACGCTGAAGCGGGTCGGGCTGAAGCGGGTCACGCTGAAGCGGGTCGGGCTGAAGCGGGTCGGGCTGCAGGGGGTCAGGCTGAAGCGGGTCGAGCTGCAGGGGGTCACGCTGAAGCGGGTCACGCTGAAGCGGGTCGGGCTGAAGCGGGTCACGCTGAAGCGGGTCGGGCTGTAGGAGGTCGGGCTGAAGCGGGTCGGGCTGCAGGGGGTCACGCTGAAGCGGGTCGGGCTGAAGCGGGTCGGGCTGAAGCGGGTCAGGCTGAAGCGGGTCGGGCTGAAGGGGGTCGGGCTGAAGCGGGTCACGCTGAAGGGGGTCGGGCTGAAGCGGGTCGGGCTGAAGGGGGTCGGGCTGAAGCGGGTCGGGCTGAAGGGGGTCAGGCTGAAGCGGGTTGGGCTGAAGGGGGTCACGCTGAAGCGGGTCGGGCTGAAGCGGGTCGGGCTGAAGGAGGTCAGGCTGAAGCGGGTTGGGCTGAAGGGGGTCACGCTGAAGCGGGTCGGGCTGAAGCGGGTCGGGCTGAAGGAGGTCGGGCTGACTGTGATCACATTATTGATCACACACACTCATCAGTCTGTCACTTTTATAATGACACGATTGAATGATTTTAGGCTCAAACTGATCTCTCTTCATGTGGACATCATGTTTACACATCACGACTTGAGCAGCAGTAAATCAGCATTAGTGACGCATGTTCACTAACGTTACAGTTACAGCCAAAGCAAAGCCTGTAACAAAGTGTTAATGAAACAGAGCTACAGTTCACAGGGGAGACATTGGTCCTCACCTCACCCATGTTTCTGAGCGTGTTTGATCGCTCGTGGAAACTCTTCTACCTGACCTTCAGCCAGGACCAAGGGCGTGATGGGAGAGTCTGTGCCCTGCACTAAGGATGTATGTTCCTATTCTGTTTACATTTATACAAACGTGGAGTTTTCATTCATTAATAAGAAACTTTATTTATAAAAATAAAACATAAAACTCAGGTAGTGAGATAAGAAGTCATGATCAGTATCTGTAGAGAGGGGGAGAACAGTTTTCCCTCCACGAGGTTTTATTGTCTGACTTGTGAAATGTTGTTTCCATGCAGTGGTTCACAAACGTGTTTATATTTGCATCTGTGTTTAACCAACGCCATGTTGGTTGTTCTGTCATGGAACCATCAGCTCGCACAGGCGTTCACAATAAAACGCTCAAGTTTGGAACTTTTGAAGAGAACTCACTGACACATGAAATTCCCTCCATCCATCCATCCATCCATCCATCCATCCTCTTCTGCTTATCGTGGGGGCAGCAGCCCAAGCAGAGAAGCCCAGACCTCCCTCTCCCCAGCCACCTCCTCCAGCTCATCCGGGGGAACACCAAGGCGTTCCCAGGCCAGCCCAGAGATATAATCTCTCCAGCGTGTCCTGGGTCTGCCCCGGGGTCTGTCCTGGATCTGCCCCGGGGCCTCCTCCTGGTGTAAGATGCCTGAACCACCTCACTTGGCTCCTTTCATGAAATGATTCTGGGGTCTGTGTCATGGTCGATTTGATTGTGCTAAAAATAAAAAAAAGCAGAGTTCAGCTTTTTTCTTACATGACAGAAAGAAGAGCGCAGAAACAGGAAGTGACACTGTCAGACATCAGAGTCTTCCTCACTTCATACATGAAAGCAGTAAAAGCACAGAAGGCGCTAAAGCGTCCTTTCTCAGTCTGACTCTCACTGACGGTAACTCGTTTCCATCTGGTGGTGAAAACAGGAAGTTCATTTTCATCCAAAGGTGAAAATCACCGCTCATTTCTTCTAGAAGTGTAGAAAATGACCACAAAGGGAACAAACAGCACATAAAAACCATCCAATGAGTGTTTAATGTCTGAATTTAAGAAGGTCCAGGTTGTAACGACAGCAGCTTACACATGTACAACCCTCAGCTGCACGAGCTCATCCGCTGAAAGCTTCTTTGTAGCATAAAGGTCATGGATGAAGCAGTGGTCAAAACATATTCAGTGCAGCATGTTTAATGACGTGTTAGTAATTCACATAAGACAGGTGAGGGTTAGGGAGAAGGTCAGCGCAGAGAAACCTGTGACGTCAGGATCCTTCTTAGGGTCCGACGTTTGGATGAGAGCGACGAGGCTGAGAGTAAAATATCGGAGCCATGACTGAAGAGTTCATGTAATTATGAAAAATGATGCTGAGTGTGAGACTCTGATGTCAAAGTCATGCAGAGTGTGTGAGCAGCATGAGTCTGACAGACGTGGATGGACACTCAAAGCTTTTTCTTACCAGTTACCCTGAAAACTCGTGTTCTCTCTTTTCAACCAGCCTGGAAGATCCAGCAGGACCGAGGACAGCTGGAGGGGAAATGGGTGGGTTAGCAGAGGTGGTGCTTCAGGTGGAGAACAGCTCTTTGCTAAGATCCAGCAGGACCGAGGACAGCTGGAGAGGAAATGGGTGGGTTAGCAGAGGTGGTGCTTCAGGTGGAGAAGAGCTCTTTGCTAAGCTCAAACACAGACCCTCGATTTAAACCACAGAAGGTGTAACCTGGTGCCCCAGCACCGTGCTGCTACCCTCAATCCCAGCTTACTGCGCACCAGTGCAGTTCATCTTTCCACCACCAGTGGGCGACAGATCACAGTGCAACAACCCTCAGCGTTACAGTTACTGCTACTAATCAGAGAAGATCTTTAACGAGGTTCCTTTTTCTAAAAAGAATCTAAAACAATGATTTTAGTGTTTTATTTTTACATAACTAACTTCTGAAACATGAAATTTACATTTGGTCAAACTTTAATCGTTGGAGTGAAATCAACAACACCTACCTGCATCAGCAAAATAAGAAGAGATAAATAGGCGTGAACGAGGATGTAAAAATAAGAAAACCTTAATGTTCAGGCGGCGTGGTTGGAGCTCCAGAAAGAAGCTGACGGAGGCTTACAGCATGTCATGGTCCCCACACCTGGCTTCACTGTGGGTGGTGGGAGTGGTCTCAGGAAGTCCCTGCAGACACACCTGCTCATCGTCAGCACAGTATCTGAGACTGGCTTTGTCACCACCTGTGGCCTGATCGTTGGTTTCCTGATGGTTTCCTAAAGCGCTGTCCTCTTCCTCCTCCAATAGAAACGTTTGTTTGTTTGTTTGTAGTTTTTTGTTTACTCGTGTCTCCTTTAGGAACCCTCCTGCCTCCCACTTACCCACATGTGTGACCCCACTCACCCTGCTACAGGCCAGCTCCACACACTTGCAAACCTGCAAACAAAGGGCTGAGTAAATATTAGTTTGCATGAACATGATGCCAAGAAAATAATGAGAACAATGAGTGTGTAAATATTAGTGCTGTGGTGTATCTGACTACACTGGAAACTTTACATAATATCTATGATATAATATGTGTGGCAGCATGTGGACAGGAACTTGTGCTGTATTTAGTGCTGAGGTGAAATGATTAACTCTGAGAGTTTCTCAGTTACTACCAGCTCTGAGTAGTTTGGCGTGTCTGTGGATACGTGTGTGGATACATGTAGCAGCCGTACACCACGTATTAATATCTACATGTTAATAAGTGAGCTGTGATATGTCACAGCTGTTAATGTGGTTTACATGCATTAGTCATCCATGAGCTGTTGAATGAAAGCAGCATCCTCGTGTTTCCTTTGGGTGCAGGAGACGTTTCAGTGTTTCACTTATAGTGAACATCGTGTCTGAGCCTTTAACATGACACACGTTTAGTTTATGTTAATCGCTACATTCACACTGACTGAGCCTTTAAAACTTTACTGTACGTTACTGTAAATATCCTGTTTCCACAGGAGGAAGGAAAGACGTGTCGGAGCTTGGTCCCTGTGCGCTCCCATGGCACACTGCTCCTGTTGTTATGTCGGAGCGCTTTTATGAGCTGGGATGCTTTGTGAATACCCTTCATCCGTGCCAGGATTCATCGTCCTGAGAACCTTCTTCAATTTACGTCACCAGGAGCTTCGCTTAGTACTGAAGCTCTGGGGAACAGGCTAACATCTGCAGGAGGAAACACAGTTTGATGGTTCAAATCTAAAGTCATGTCCAATTATGCTTCAACCAGAGTCCAACCTCAGGCGTAAAGCGAGGTTCAAGCCCTCAAGCAAATCTTTAAAACGTCTTCTATATCAGGCCTCATAAAGATAGAAAAACAAACGCATCACGCTGTGATCGGCTCACTGACTTCCTGTCCTCTGCTGCCGCCGCGCTCCGCTGACAACAGGCTCTTTTGTTTCTGACTGTGACAATAGCTGTGGTCCTCACACAGAGACACACACACACACACACACACACACACACAGACACACAGACACTCAGACACACAGACACACTCAGCATTGCTGGGTTTACAACTGATGGTGAAACCAAACTGCTGGTCCACGAACACACGAGGAAGAAATCCAGTTTCTTGGTGAGCCAGAAACAAACGTGGCTTTCAGCTGAAGCTTCTTCTTCTAACCAATGAAGAGAAAATAAATAAACAAACAAACAAATAAATAAATAAATAAATAAAACGTGGACATTTTTAGTGAAATCTGTGCATCCAATGACGAGGTTCTGCCGGAGGTTTCTTCCTGTTAAAAGGGAGTTTTTCCTTCCCACTGTCGCCAAAGTGCTTGCTCATAGGGGGTCATATGATTGTTGGGTTTTTCACTGTATGTATTATTGTAGGGTCTACCTTACAATGTAAAGCGCCTTGAGGCGACTGATGTTGTGATTTGGCGCTGTGTAAATAAAGCTGAATTGAATCGAGGCGAGTCCAGCATGCAGGAGAAGCTGAGGATACAGATGATGATCAGACTCAGCTCAGCTGTTCGAGTCAAAAAGAGATTTTGTAGCATAAATGAGCCTCACCATCAGCTCACCGCCTTCATCTCCCAGCTGGAACAATGAGCGTGTTCTTCATCGTCACGTGGAATAAGAACTGTTTGATGTCACACGCTTATTAATATGAACAAAATAACATGAAATCAAATGTATGTATTTGTTCATCACAACCACAGTATGTGTTTGTTGGTATGAAACGGCCGGGCCCTGTTTAACTGCAGCTTTGATGTTATGAACTCCCTCCATGTAATGATAATGAACTCAGAGGCACAGAAAGCTATTTCCTGCACAGAGCTGATAACACTTAATAGTGTTGATTCAATGTGCTGATAATATCGTGTGGAGACAGTTTAACTGGAGCCAGCGCAGCTTCACCCTTTGAAGAGCAGCCAACCTGCACTCTGTCTGTGATGTGTATCACTATGTAACGTTGCTAAGTGAGTGTGTCTCACACTGAAGCCCAGACTACACAGCAGTCATGCTGTAGCTGCTTCCGTCTCAGTCAAAGCTCCCTGGAGCGTCTGGAGGCTCCGCTCACATGTGACCCTGTTGCTGATACATCCACAGTCCAGTTGCAGCTTCAGACTCTCCATGCACCAGCACCAGCTCACATCTTTGAGCACCACGTCCCTGGCAGGTCACGGAGGTCATGTGATCAGGGACTACTTGTTAGACAGCATACGAGGAGGCAGAGCTTTCACCACCGTCGTCCCCACTGTGGAAATCTCTCCCACAGTTCTGTGGACTCAGTGGCCTCTTTAAAACACACACACACACACACACACACACACACACACACACACACACACACACACACACACACACACACACACACACAGAGACTCTAAGCCAGCGCTGACTCGTGGCTTGTTGGGTTTTCTTGAACTGCTCCTCAGTCTTTGTGACGATAAAGCTTTTCCTTCCTGGTAGGACGTCTGTAACGGGTCTGTCTGCCAGCCTGTCTGTCTGTCTGTCTGTCTGTCTGTCTGTCTGTCTGTCTGCCTGCCCGTCTGCATGTCTGTCTTCCTGTCTGCCTGTCTGTCTGCTTGCCTGTCTGTCTGCTTGCCTGTCTGTCTACCTGTCTGTCTGCCAGCCTGCCCGTCTGCCTGTCTGCCAGCCTGCCTACCTGTCTGTCTGTCTGCATGTCTGTCTGCCTGCCTGCCTGTCTGTCTGCCTGCCTGCCTGCCTGCCTGCCTGCCTGTCTGTCTGTCTGCCTGCCTGCCTGCCTGTCTGTCTGTCTGCATGTCTGTCTGCCTGCCTGCCTGCCTGCCTGTCTGTCTGCCTGCCTGCCTGCCTGCCTGCCTGTCTGTCTGCCTGCCTGCCTGTCTGTCTGTCTGCCAGCCTGCCTGTCTGCCTGTCTGCCTGTCTGTCTGTCTGCCTGCCTGCCTGCCTGTCTGTCTGTCTGCCAGCCTGTCTGCATGTCTGTCTGTCTGCCTGCCTGCCTGCCTGCCTGTCTGTCTGTCTGCCAGCCTGCCTGCCTGCCTGCCTGCCTGCCTGCCTGCCTGCCTGCCTGTCTGTCTGCCTGCCTGCCTGCCTGCCTGCCTGTCTGCCTGCCTGCCTGCCTGCCTGCCTGCCTGCCTGCCTGCCTGCCTGCCTGCCTGTCTGTCTGTCTGTCTGCCTGCCTGTCTGTCTGTCTGTCTGTCTGTCTGTCT